>JAGVVM010004137.1:0-31914 GCA_019149425.1 Psidium friedrichsthalianum
ACACCTAGAGGGCTATAACAATGCAGACAATACAGGTAGATGCCTCGTGCACCACAAAGTGGAAATACTACCAAAGGGGCAGGAGAACCCTAACCGATTGGATAGAATCGGAGAAGATCTCACGCGAACGAGAACATCACCACGGTAGGTCTCGCTTCACGAACAGCAAGTATCCAAATTTGATAGCCAAGTCGCGTCCCGTTGACCTCAAACCTGACTACAGAAGGTCAACTCTCTCCTTTCTCCCTCGCACGGAGCTCTCGGGTGAGATATTCTGTAAAGCACTCCCTCTATTACCAACGCTCTTCTCGGTCTCTTCTCATCTAGAAGAAGAGAGACTCACGCACTCGCACACCTCACTTTTCTTTTTTTGTTTATTTTTCTCCTCATCATTCTTGTTTCCACTTCGTTTTCTTCTTTTCTAACGTGAAGAAAAGGAAGATGGTGGGGTCCCCCCACATGGAGGGGACCGCCACAAGGTTAGACGATGATTATTGTGTTGAGCACGTGATTCTGAGTATCATCCTTCCGTTTAATTTTGTCTAATCCGAGCATTCGTCCATCCACCATGGCCGTGTCAATTGTTGTCCGATCCTAAGTGAGACGGTCCATCCATCATGGCCATCTAGCATGGACACGTCCATGTTGATATTGTTTGACCAATTAAGCGGAATACTAGATTAAAAATTTCACGGGCAAATTGACAAAAGTTAACATGATAAAGACATAACCGTCATCTCCACGACAATAGATTTAAAGACTGATGGGTGATTTTCCCTTCGCAAAAAATAGCTTCAGATCATAATTTGTTTCAAAATCGCATGAAATTTGCAGGTTCCCTCCCATTTTACTCATGAATTACTTGTCCCAAAGATACCGCTATTCTCTTTCTGATTTAAATGCATACGCAAAGGAAGGAGCTTAAAGTTTTGGCAGTGAGATGCGGATGGATGACACTCTTCCATGGAAATACCTGCCAGAAGACCTTAACCATGTTCTCCGACACTATTTTACAACTGTAGTTGCTCTAAAGGAGACAACATTTTTGCACAAAACAAAGGCGAAAATCGTATATGGGACTCTTTAGAAAGGTAACAAAAAGAAAGTGCCCACACATCTCAAAGCACCGACTCTCCGCGATTCAACCAACGGACGGTTGCCTTCAACGATAGTCTCGGTAGGCTGGACTGTACATGCAACTTTCTGCGTAATCGCAGGATTCCTGGACGAGGCCAGGCGTGTCGCTATAAGCCTAAAATGGATTGAAATTATAATGGGCTGAGGAGGAGAGAACAAACATTATCATGGGGATGGACTACGAGTAGCATTGCAAAGTGCACTTTAGCCGAGAGCGTAAGCGTCTTTAGCTATGTTGTCTGCTATTTGCGCAGAAATATTCTAATGTTTGCTCAAAGGGTGGGATAGATCAAGTCCCTTCTCCAAGTCCTCCAGGCGACAATTGGGCCTAGCTAACGTCTCCGCTGTGTTAAAACTCACGGAACAAGCTTTAGACTGATAATGGCCTGCTTATTTCACTTGAGCCTCACTAATTAATGAACATGCAAGTAATGACGGGGACATGAATTAGCAGATCGCTTACAAGCATCTAGAAGCTTTGATCATGTACATGAAGTGACATCCGAGATGACCAAACCCAGACCGAACCCGAGGGAGGATGTTAGCATTGTTGGCCCTGGAGTACAGGAAAAAGCAAAGTCCAGAATTTATACACATACAAAAAGAAATAAATAGCTAGAGATGGGAGACGAGGATGAACACTGAAGAAGAGGTGTAGCCTGCCCGTGGTACAAAAAGTCTGCCGTTGTCTCAACAGGGTCAAACGGGGCTGTCCCTAGCAAATCCAGCACACGCACCGGCGATGTGGGGCATTATGATATCGTTGTCAGAGGGTGCGGGATGAGGTACTGCATGTTTAACAAATGAGCTTTAACTTTTACTTTGCTCCAGGCGTGAGCTTCTTCCGCTGTGCGCTCGTGATTTGGACGTTGGATTGGACAAGGCCATAATAAGAGGTCTCTACATTACAGACCAACAAAAATCACGGATCATTTCGTTCATAGTGTAGAAAAGAGGGCAAAACAGTAAATATAATGTCCCAGACGACTTCTCCATAGGCTTGATTTAGCGAGATGAACTACGCTGGTAAAGAGGTCATGGCCTCAATCACCTCCTCGGTGAAAGCTCTTCCTAACTGCAGCTGATCCATCAAAATCGTGGTTGACTTGGTGTCTTTGAGTGAATTGAAAGGAGTGTGACATCATTTGAAAGGAATGTAACGGACCAGCAAGATGGATGGCCTCCCACCTGGACAGCACTCAGACGATCCTCGATAGGTTCATGTTCATGAACCCAAGGCTCCTTAAATGTGTGTGAAAGCTTGACGTCTTCCTATAGAATGTGAACGGACCGGATAACCCCTGTCATAGAGACAGGTTAAGTAGGTGCAGATGTGTCAACACACACCTGCTCTATTGTCTATATTATACTGAAGTACTAGTCTTTTGCTGACTGTCCTTGCAACTGAAAAAAATCGGCTAGTCAATCTTATTAAATGAGTCTCTACTAACCTTTGAATCTAGACTAGCAGCCAAATTTGTTGGCCCGAGTCGGTCCCGTGTGTGTGGGAGTCTGCTGCCTGCAGGGACCTACGCCTTGGCGAAAATGTAATGAAATAAAGATATCTCTGCCTCTCTTTGTTTAGGACGAACTTTAGATTTAGGCCACCTCATAAGGCCGTGACGTAATCGCCAAACCAGAAATAGATTCGCTACCATGCTTTGACATCTATCTGAGGGTGCTACGATGGTTCTCGGATGTGCACGTACCCTGCGGTTCTGTCTGTGTACAGCATAGGCATTGATGTGTTAGAGAAGTTGGATCTCATCTAGGGCAGAATCGATCGAGATCGTTAACGTTACTCAAAATAAGGGAGACTTTAGGGGAATTAACTGTGCGAACTTGGATGATGGTGTTCTCATGTACTACTGATTCTTCCAATTAAGGCTTCAAGGTAAGGCGAATACAAATGGAGTGAGACGAAAGCCCACTTCCCGCAGGCAGCCCAAAGAACAGAAAGTATGATTCTTACGCAAAGAGCCCGCTACAACGCTTGTGTGTGCTTGCGAGCAGTCTGCAAGAACTGGACTAATGCTTGGCCCTGAACAGATTGTGTGTATCATTTTGATACTACTCGGCAATGCACAATGAAACAAAATCCGTATAAACAAGCGCTATTCCTGTAAATGGGGTGTCATCCAGTGAACACAGCGACTTTAGGTTGGTACGCGTAGCTTTGTGAAAGCATTTCGAAAAAGCATTGGTGCGTTTTTGCAAAATGCGCCTCAAACTGCGATAGCTTTGAAAATTAGTATCTGATGGAAACAGAGGGTTCGAAATCACAATTTTTTAAAAAGACAAACTTCTTAATGACCGGTAGACTAGACAAAAGATCCCTACCTGATGGAACATGTTTTTCCTGTTTTCTCCATATTCTGCTTTGACAGCACATTGAGCTGCATGCCACAGATGCTGGCATTCCTGCAGAGATGATGTTATGTGCTTCCATTCGTATTGGTAAAAACCTACATGTGGCTGTCGACTCTGTAAGGCATAACATATTAAGAGGGGGACCTGCCCGTAGTTGCACTGCCTTTGTCTGAGGGCCAATGTAAAACTCATCATTCAGTAATCCTCTTGTTCCGTTTCCACATCATTGTCACGTGTTAAACACTACAAGGGGAGTCCAATATGTGAAGTTCTTGTGTAAAACGAGCACATCTAAGTCAAATTTTGCGTGAAGAGTGCAATGAAGCTTGTTAGGTTGAACTTCAACAATTGAGTTTGGGCTTCTTTCACAAAGATAAAAGGTTGAAACAATTAGGAAGAATTTTAGTATTACAGAAATTCCTCGAAGGTGTGGACTCAGATGTTGCGGAGAGAACGTGGTATCCAATAACACTTACTGCTGAAGACGGACTCCTCACGAGTGAGTGTATAAGCATTGTCCACGGAAGGCCCATCCCCTAATGCTAATTTTTTGCAAGAGGCTCGAATATTTATCATCGGTCAATCCATCAGTAGTAGGGGGTTGTGTGTGTGGTAAAGTTGAAACAGGTTAGCTCACCGTGGCGCCAAGATCACCAGTCCAAGATCCTCTCACCAAGCATGAGTGACGCAACCTGGTTCTGCCTTTCAGTCAGTTCTTTATTGGCCTCGCGACTTAACCCTCCGTTACATTTTTTATCGGTATCAAACTGCGGTTTTAGTTTGGACAAACACCAAAGTGAGCAAGAAACAGCACCTGTTCTCTTAGATTTGTTATGAAAGACCCTCTAGGCCCTGAGATACTCCCATGGTTTCTACAAAGCTTCACGCAGCAGTTTGGAGCATATGACGACAGTGTCACTCCTGACGTTGTCAATGTAGAGTAGCTTATAGAAAGCCTTTCATTCCTCTCGCTGGCAAACCGAACAGTTAGTGTGTGGACGTGGCCACATCCAGATAAGCGAGAGAGGAAGTAAGCCGATTACGCACATAGAAGTACTGAGAGCTAGATGGGGACTCTAATTTATGGTGAATTACTTCCAAATTGACCGTAAATGGGAAGCCAGCGGGATACCGCAAGAATCCATAATGATCCGTATCCAGTTCAGTAGTAACTTGCTGCAAATAAATTTTCCTCAAGCGTTACATCTCATCATAGCAGATGTGAGTGCATCAGTGTGCGGCGTTCAACAAGAAAAACTGAGAAACTCATAACAAGTATTAAGAATGGTGGTGGCAGTACCCGAAGATCCATAATTGCGTGTGTATGGTAGAATTTGTTCCTTGTTGCCGTGGAAGCTTGTAGTTGCCGTGGAGATTATACAACACTTCTTGCCTCCTGGTTGGTGAAATCGGTAGTGATCATCACAGATTGTGCATGCTCAAGCAACAATAGGTTGTCGTCGGATGATCAACCTTACTAAGATGTTATAAGCAATTGCTGGTGGCAGGAGTAGACCACGCCAGTATAGGCGGTCCCTCTCTCTTTCTGTGTAAAGCAGGAGTCCGCTTGTTGTAGCGGGGTAGTCTCTCACAGATAGCCGACTGTGCACCTAGAGTAGCCACTTGTTAACAGTATCTCCAAACAAAGACTTAACATTCAGAACGCGGCATGCATGAAATGATCTAAGAAAGCAAAACCTGCTTGCACCGGAAGGGCCCATGGAGTGACAAACTGAAGCCTCAGTGGCGTGATCCTCGCCTTAGAAACGGTCGTGCCACCGCCGCCGCCGCCGTTGATTTCGGCTTCTAACAAGAACGGGCGCGCCTTCCTCAGCTCCTTCATCGTGTCTCGCATATTCACCGCGTCCTTCGCTCTGTTCCTCCGATCAAGACGTCGTTCTAACCTCAAACCCTTGGCCCAATCAAGCGTGGCGGAGACAACCCTCGGCGTGCGAACCGAGACAAAGACACAGGGGCCACGTGCATCTGCTTCAACCGAGACAACACGTCAAAATCCGAAAAACAGCAAAGCGCCGCGTCAATCGCGAATGAATACTGCTCGTCACTATACCTCTCCCGTTTACCTAAAAAAAAAAAAGATTCTAGGGAAGTCGAACTTGATTGGCAGTTTTGATGATCATATCTTTCCGCGCGAACTGTGCGAGTTCCGAGTGAGGCCTAAGCTTCCTCGACGACGATTTGAAACCGAGAGCTGAGAAGAGTAGACGATAGACATTCGGAGCAGAACGAAACGAAGCTGAAGATGAGGATTTGAAGGGATGATCCGACCGTTGTTTTGCTTTGTCGGCATCCGTCACCGGCGACGATCTGATCTTCTCAGCGCGATCATCGCGGAGGCGTGACGAGGCGTAGTAGCTCACCGACATGAAAGAGGTGGAGTATCGAGTACAGTGTGCGGAGTAGGCGGCGACGGTCGTCCGATGGTGAGGTGGTGTCAGATGGGAAAGTAGGATGTGCAGCGCATGTCATGCACGCGACTCGTCGCGTTTGCGACGCTATCGCAAGCGGCAACTTCGTCGCCGCGCGTGTCGACGTAAATTGTGTAGGTACGAGCGAATCAAATAGCACTGGAAACCTTCGTAACAGCGTGCTATAGATCAATACAAATCTTAAAATTACCTAAAAAAATCAATTAACTTGTTAAACTTTAAAAGTATAATAAAATGCATTGAAAAATTTGCAGTAGGTGTAATTGACTCCTAATAGGAGATTAATAGAATGCTGATATTAATTGAACTGTTTTTGAAAGAATAGCTTTCACATATTGCACTTTTATGATCATGTTTTAAAATTAATTATATTTTTGTAAAAAGTTTAAGTGACTCATTATATTTTTGTAATAGAGATTTCAGGTGACATATCTTCTCCTTTAACAAAATCGAGCATAGGTTGACGACATGTCAAACACCGACACCTTTTGAAGGCGTTTTGATGAGAAACCCGCCCCATTAATAACCGAAGGCCCATGCCCCACTCTGCCAATATTTACGACTTTGTTGGGCTGTGGGCGTGTGTAACAAGATCCTGTAACATAGACGGTTTTATGGATGCCGAGGGCTTCAAGAAGATTTAAGCACCTTTAGGCGGCCTTGGCAGGGCCATCGTGCCATCTCATTTTATGTTGATTTGGCGAAAAATAGATTAATTGCATCAAAGATATTTCTTAATTACCTGTATTGCCGCAGTAGAAATAATTAGTGTATAAATATTTTCATAATCTATAGTAATGTTATGCATAATATTTTTTGTAAATGATGGACAATATTTGGATTTTCCTTCATCATCTTTGATATAGATTAGCAAGCGGTCTTAAAAATAGATCTATTTATATTATTTAGTGGGGTTCTTGTCAAAAATAAGAGTTAATTTTGCTGTTAGCGAGAAAACAGGAGTAATCGGGGATAGGAATATATGAACAGAGATATAAATACAATTGTATGGTGTAGCTAGAAGCCAAGCGTCAGAGTTCCGCGAATGACGATTGAACATGGACTGCAACCCCATAATGCGCTGCAGTACCATAACAGATCTTTAACACGTACAACCTATCCTAAATGTCCTGAGCACCTTTAAGGCCTAATCACATGATCCTTGAAGATTCAATGTCCATAACTTACTATTTGCCTGGACCATGCGTATCCCAGTTTCTCTGGCGTTAGACTTTTTTCTCCACCGACGGATGAGGTGACGTCAAACCTATCCGTATTTGGATTTACGGGGTGCATTTGTCCATGCTGGGGAGGTTAGTTGTTCATTCACTGACTAGATTTCCTTAGGACTGAGGGCGCAGACGTTGACTTAGGATGTTCCTGGCTTCCTGGCATAAGGCTTCAGAGTGCAGGCGCTGCGACGTTGTCAAGCGAATCACTTTCGCGGTGTCATTCAGGGTGTCGCTGGCGTATCGTCATCTAGTGTTATAGATTGCAAGAGCGGTGTCGGTTTGAGATATCTTCCAGCTTCCTGTTGCTCGTCTTCGAACTCTGGCGCACCATATACAACTGCACCAGAAAGGATTATGCGAATGATTTCCATAGAGTGTCAGGTCTCTCCCTTCCCTCTCTTCAAACAGGTCCCCAGGATACACATGAAGTGTTTTCTGTGTTTGTCTATAGAATTTTCCGAACCGCCTGTTCTGACTATGCACGGGAAATCATGATGAGAAGGTTAGGTATGAATAGCACCTGTTTATATTTCTTTATAACATCGTCTGGCGGGAGGAATCCTTGACTTCTTGTGGACCTTCCTGTAAAGTGCACTGAGCTCCCATCTCCTTGTCTATATTGCCCGTGTAAGGCGTCGGTTCCCCTCACCATTAGGTGCAGGGTCTCTTGGATTTCCCCATCAAGTAAGGGAATCTTCCAAATCCCTAGGAGTTTCATCTGCGTGAGAAGAAGCAATTCCCGGCAAATGTCTTTCAGCTGTTTTAAGATGGTATAAAAACAAACACTGGATGCTTATTACTTAAGAAGGAATAAGGTGCCAGCAGAAGAGAGTATTTGACACACGCGGACATCTGTTCACTAACTCGGTTGACTTTGGCGTAAAGTGGAAATCCTATCAACCAGCTCCATTGGAAAAGCTTAATTTCTTTCAGCCAAGAGGTTAGTAGCGTGATCTCGAATCAACTTTTACTTATGGATCACCAGGTTTCACATTGCATGGATGACCAGAGAATTACCACAAAACTCCACCTTTTAAATGAGCGTTATCCCATTCCTATAATTAAATTACCAACCAATGTCACGAAGGTCTCCATAGAGTAAGGAAACTGAATGAGGCAAAATCTCACCTTTGCCGGTGTTTGATTTTCTGCTTGGTATGATTCTACTGCATCAAAAATCCGTTCCGAGGATAGAATTAGAGCGGAAGGATTTATCTTTTCCATGTAATGAGGGTACCTTTCTGCCCTTCAAAAATTTGGGAAGTTCAATCTGTTCTCCAGTACAATTCAAAAGAAGTCACTAATAACTCCAAGAAAAACTACCATAAAATTGGGCATATGGCATGATCCACTAGAAAAATTCAAGAAAAAGGGAGTAAATAGGGATTTCATATTTTTGATATGCCTAAGCAATACAGATGCATCCCGCAGAGGTTTTGATATTTGCCAGTGCCAAGCTGATTCCAGATCCAACTCACAGTAAGCGCTATGAAAATATGCACATCTAGCGAAGCATGCCCTGGAGAACTTCTGTTTCTATTGCATGCTCATGAAATTGAAAATGTAAGCTCTAAATAATGTAACCAACTAGGTCATCGGCCTTGTAAAGACTAGAAGCAAATGCAAGAGTGTCAAGAAAACAAGGAAGGTGAAATAAGAAACTGACCTTTATTCGCCATTCTTAGGAGCATCCAAGGCATCATAGTATATGTCAACCAACTGACAAAGATTTCTCTCCACGTGATGTTTTTCATCAACTTCATCACAACCAAGTGTTAAAAGACGATCCATCAGTGCCTGCCAACTATCAGCAGCGGCACCCACTGTGTAACTGAAAACAGCATATTAGATGTCAATTTTCCCCAAGAAAAGCCATATATGCAGCACAATCAAGCACTTGAGTAGATCACATTATCTTCATGATCAAATTACATTTTCATCAGATTAATCATCAAATAATGCATCACGTTACTAATCTCAGACATTATAGACGAAATATCCTGGAGCCAGCTCGATGACGATGGAAAGGCTGTAAATCTTTCCTCATCAATGTAATATAGCAACCAAATTATGCCTCTAGTTGCTGGCACATGCTTCTAAGAAAGATGTTAATTAGGTCCAGGCAAAGATAAAGAGTACATAAAGCAGATGAAAAATACTTGGAAAAAATATCATAATTGCATCATATGTAAATAACAATTCATTGACAGCAAAGTCTGCATGGTGATGCAAAAGCATACGTTGATTTTCTTAACCTATTTGGTGGCAGTTCTGAAAGCTGAAATGACCAACCTCCATAATAAAATGAAAAAGTTGTTAAAACCAGAGAAAGCTGAAGTTGAACTGTTCAAAGGAAAAGTAATTTCATGAAGAATCTATTCACTGACTTCTAGTAATTCTAGCCTAAAAGAAAAGAAGCAAGCTAAGGTAGACTCTACGGAGGAAGAAAAAGGGAAGATGAATGCTCCAAAATGCAAGTTGTAAGAAAGGGAAGATGTACACTCCCATTAGAGGGAGACGCCGTCTAACACAAAGGGAGCATGGTAGCTTTTCACTATTATACTCATCTATGTTACTCACCAACTTCAATCAACAAATTCCAAATTTAAAAGATTAGCCCACCAAAGAATATGCAGAAAAGAATCAACACTGATTACATCCATCTTCTTAATCTCGGTACTTTGCATCTTTATGAGTGTGTCTGTCTGTGTGTCTGTGCAATACATTTGGGAGGTGCCCTTTGGCAGCAATGGTTAAAAAAGAGAAAGAGCATCACAAACAGTGGACAACCATTCTGAAGTAGATTTGGCTCGATCAACCAACAATTATTTGCAAGTCTATGCAGCTAAATTTCACTGTTTTTTTTTTTTTGCTTCGCAGGCATACCAGGGGCGACAGATGATGATAATTATGCTCTTGCAGAGGCAGGAAGGAAATATCATATGAAGAAACCATAAATCTTTTGCAGATCAATCTTCAAACTGCAGCCAAAGGTGGGAAAACCCATATTTCTGTGAGGTATTTAATGTGGGAATCATTCGTCAGAACTTTCTTTTTCACCCAAGTTCTTAGATCATTCTCTTCAATCAAAAATAGTTCCAGCATATGGAGTCTCAGCATTGACCTAAAACTAAGTACATATTCTTTTTCTTTTTTCTTTTTTACCTTGGGTTAAATCTAGTGTTCAACCATAAATCAATTAACTCATCCTCCAACTCCTCAAAAGACATGTCGCTTGGCTTCTTGCAGTTTACGTCTTGTGCTGCAGAAGCTGATACCCATGGCTGGCTCGGTGTAAAATACTTCAACAGCTGACACATTAATTGCATGCCCAATCAGTGGTTGTCTTTTGACCAAAAAAAAAAATCAGTGGCTGCCGGAAAGAGTTTAACAGACATCAATCAGCAATTTTGAATCAACAACTTTTGTAGATTCCAGACAATTACCTAGACAACCACTGCAAGGTAGTCCTTGTAAAATGACCAAACAAGAGCAGTACATGATGCACCCACGAGTTCATTATCATGAACAGAGCCATTGAATCGCAATTAACCATTGATGGGGAAAAAAAAAAAGACATCTATCCAGGTGTCTACAACTGCAAGACAGAAACAACAAAGATATTCTCAAAAAGGTCTTGTTAACAAGTGCCCCCATGGCACTGGTTAACTGTACTTCATATGAAAATGTTTTCATTTCAACTGCACTGATTACATGCAACGTGAGAGAGACTGTGCATTTGACATCAACTAACAAACTTTCTTTTATTGGCTGTATGATGAGCGCTCCAATCTTTCTTAACATGCTTGGCTTAGACAGATAACATGCGAAGATGTCCTTGCCAACTTAGATTTGTTGTGCTATACAAAATTGCACTAACGACCAGCAGACTAACAACAGTAGCGGAGACTGCATTCGGCCAAAACAATATTACGCAAGAGATTCAGGAAAAAGCAACAGCAGAAACATCTTAGATGTAGAAATTATCCATGGACATTAAGGATGGCAATCCACTTCCAGTAGATGGCCCCAGTTGGTCATTCAAGTTTATCAACTCTCCTTAAATTCACTTTCACTATGCCTGTAAACCAAAGGAGAGACAAAAGAGGAACATGCATCAAGAGTAGCTGAAAAAGGCAATTTATACATTGCTTAAACCAACAAAAGCAAACATGAGCATGAACCATTTTCCTTGTCATTCAGGAATTAAGTCCGGGCTCATCTTCTAGACGTCTGTCATTTTAGTGAATAACACATAAGTTTCAGAGAACGTTTTAGCTGCACATCAGTAACTCAAGGATAAACCACGTTCATCCCAAATGTCCAGGTAAGGTTCCATAACAACTTCTTAGCCAAATTGGAACCCAGATAGTTGATGACATACAACTATTCTAGGTATGAGTCTGGAGACCAGTATGCATCAACTGACAAGCAAAGGAGACTTTGGCCCACAGGAAAATCTCAAACTCCGCAAATCATGAGGTACCCCCACACAATTCGAACGCTATGCTGCATGACACATTTAGGAAGAGAATGATTGAAACTGCAACAAATCGTCTAACGAGAAGAGGATGGTGAAAAACACTGCCAAAACCTCACCTAAAAGAGAAAAATCATGAAAGGAAATTGCAGAAAGGAATAAGAAACACGTCTTTCTGTTGCAGGTAATGGGGAAGGGGGTGCAGGGATATGTCACCATAAGCTGGCAAAGGACATTAACCAAATGTAATACAAGACCAAACAAGAATGAGTGAATCTCATGTAAACACCAACCTGAGGGTTCCGTGAAACCCAATACACATCCCCATCCAAATCCCCCCCAGCAATTTCATCGGTCAAGGAGCGTGGTCCACTAGTAGGGAAAAATATGGCATACTTGGAATTCCCCACTTTTGTTTCCAGAGCTTCCACATATGTAGCATTAAAAACATGGATATCCCCGAAATGCAGACCAGGATTCCGGTAGACTAATACTTTCCCTGAAATTTGTCCACTGTCACTGCAGTGATGATTCAAGGAAAATGTTTAATAGTGGAGATCCTGAAACAGCATTATGACATCAAAGCCCAATAGGTAATCTCACGTTTTCCCTGAAGTTGTAAGTATCAAACTCAAACAAGGGTGGGATGTCACAAAGGCAATATAACTCAATTGATGTTTAGATCCAATAGAGGTACGTAACCAAAACAAATATCTAAGCACCAGACAAGCATAGCTACAGATATTAATTGGCAAACTAATGAAAGGAATGAGCAAAAGCACTTACAAATGGTATTAGAAGGATAGGGCAGGATGACGATTGTTTAACAACTAAAATGAAAACCTATGCATATGAAATGCTCATAAGATGGACCTTATGCTTCCCGCTATATTAGCAGCCATATAACATGATTTTTGGAAACATGAACAATAGCAAATCTCTCAATCAGTTGGCTTTTAGGACCCAACAACAGAATACTGTAACGGATGGTAACGAAGCTACCAATCAATGTGGAAGTAGATCCTGTCAGATGTAAAGGATTTCTAGCTTGGACACGCCCCTGGGAGAGTGTTAAACAACCGCCAACCAACACTACTCTTATACTAACGCTACTTGTAAATCTCAAGTATGGATGATCACTAGCAAAACTTTGCCAAAAGGGATCTATTTCCTAAATAGATAATTCAACTTTTGTATGATTGTTGAAAAGGAAAACCACTTGTATGGGGTCCTCACAGAATTCAGACTATGTTTCTGAAATTCTGTGAAGTGAAGTTGGATAAAAGTGAAACTTTAGCTCAGTCAAATAAGCCCAAACATTTGCAAACCTAAATTTTGGTTTAGTCATTTCCCCTATGGCACTGTTAGAAGTTACTCCATATCCAAACCAAGCCACAACAAAACCAAGGGATGCACTCTAATTACAATTACTAAAGTAACTGTTCCTCTTGAGTTTTCTCTAGCAGACTCGTGCAAAACAAAAAATCACGCATAGAAAGATGAGATACCGAGTACATACAGGATGATACAAACTTCATCACTTTTAAGAATTCCCGTGGGATCGGCTGTCCCCATTAGATAGTAAGAATCTGATATAGGAATCTTTCCTCCTTTCAAATTCTTCTTTTCCATCTTCATCAGTTTGGACAGATGATGCTGCAGGTATGATTCGTCCAGAGGAATCCCAGATAAGATCATTCTGGCTGCATCGAAGCCATCCATATCACCACGGTTCACCGAAACTGCACATACAGTAAAAGAACAAAAGGAAAAAAGTTTAAACATCAAACGGCAGTTAAATGAAATATGCAACCAAAGGAAGTAAAAGGAGCAAAGATAAATAAAGATGCGCTTTTATACTTTTGCATATTTGAAGTCCAGAAAAAAAAAAAGACAAAGAAGAAGAAGCAAAACCAAGTAAAAGAAAAAAGAAAAAAATTGAAGAAAATCTCTTTGTTGACTGTTTCAAGAACAGAGAATATTTCAACAGTCCAAATGTTCAGAAGAATACTACCTTTTAAAGCTGCTCGTTTTGTAGAGAAGACACTATTTGCATCTCCCAGAGCATTCTCCAGCAGGCCCAAAAAAAATCATTCGGGACCCCTCCATAGCTTAAGAGTGCAATCAAAGTCTTTGAAAGACATGCAGCTCTTGGTTTTTTGCTGCATCAATGAGGACGAAGGTCTGATAAGTTCCTCCGAAAAGGTAAAATTTTGATGGCAGAATGAGATCTTAAAAAAAAAAAAAGCAGTGGGATTGAGTAATTCGAGATATTACATTCTTGACTTTCACCCATTAAGAATTCCAGCCAGTTTCAAACATATCAGATTTGATGAAAACTGAAGTATGATCAACATTCTATTGTTGAATCTACAATTGTCATTAGTCAGCCATCGATAGGATCATATTTTTCAATCTGCTAATATCATCTTAAAAAAAACCAACGACAAAACTAGGACATAGTTGATAGATAGGCTTCACAAAGTCCATGGGGCCTCTAACCAGACAGTTGGACTCAGTGTGTCATATACGAATTAAATCCACTCTATAAAGGCATTGGCAGTATTCAGGGTTAAACTGCAAAAATGGCTTATGCTGTGGCCTATTATTCAGAAAAGGCCACATGTCTCCCTACCATGTCCTTCAGCATTACAAGGCGGGCCACAATGGTCACATCAAGTTTTATGCAACTTAGAACCCCCAATGGGCCTCCTGGGTGCTACATCTATCAGGAAGAGTATTATGGACGGAAGTGCAGCAGAGAAAGGAATTGATGAAGTAACAATCTACCAAATAATTCACATCTCTCTCTCCCTCTCTCTCTGAAGGACATGGCTCCTTTCCCGAGTTGTCACTTCTAAGGTATTGCTGATATAATAAGTTCAACTTCATGTTAAATTAATAGGCACTGGGGCAAATACACAAGCTACCGACTCAGTTCACATGAGAAACATGTCCCATGTTCCAATTAAGTTATTCAAAGAACAAAGCTGCTAACTTTTCAGTATGTTTTATCTGGGTCTTTGAACAAGCTAATCTCAAAGGAAAATATTAACATGATGATATGATCAACGACTCAAAAGCATAGCAGGGCAACAAACCCAGAGATAACACAGCGATTACAGTACTAAGGTCGCAGGTGCCATATGAACCTCAGAGAGTTTATAAATCCAATAATTGCTTACGGGCAGAATATGTTGGTTGTACCTTCTTTGTACTATCTCCAGTGAATCAACTGTCCTGATATCTGAAAGCTTAGGATCCTTTTCAACCTTGATCATGGACGGTCGAATATGAATTGTATGAGGGGGGAGCTACAGATCAAAATTTGGCCAAAACAATTAGAATTGAAGATATACATGAACCAATAGAAATAAATCGCTCTACAGAGAATCATTACAGTTTAAAAGCTAATAACTAGACTCATCTTACAGCTCAAAGCTGAAGTGATCCTGAATAGTGCAATGTGGATTTTCCCATGCAACCAAAACGCTCTAGCAACATCAATTATTTAGCCTGGAATCTCAACAATTTTCTGCCAACAACATGAACTGCTTGATAAACAGCTTTTCTTTTCTACTTCCTCTTGTTGGCAATGATGGATGGGAAATCCAACCAGAACACATGCAACTTCTATGCACTCTCATACTGATGCATTATAATTATAACCAGCAGAATGCAGTTGGAGAGCAAATTTCATTCATGTCAGACAACAAAAAAAAATCGATTCAGGCTCGTGAAACCAGTCGGGAGCCATAATTTAACAGAATGAAAAACCAACTCAATATCACATGTCAAAAAAAATCAAAAAAGGGAACATGCAAAAATCAATTTCAAAATTGCACCAATTTATACCACATTGTTTTAAGCAAAATAGGACCTAGCTAGAGATCATTCTAGTTTTTAAAGCATTAAATAGATTGAAAGCAGAAGTACATGACAGGACATGAGCACTCCAATATTCAGATACAGAAAATAGCATAATATTGCAGAATGTTTACTTGCTTATTTAGAAGAAGTGTCCCCTTGACGGCTCTACCATCATAGAATAGACGGAACTGAATCAGCAAAGGCTGCAATAGAAGTTTAAAGAGAAAAAGTTCAACCTGTAGGTACTGTAAAATAATCAAGCATCAGCACAAAAAAGAAAATTTCCATCAACTACCGGATCACATATGCCCTCCCTTCGTTTCTGCTCATTGTCACTGCAGCCAGCAGATCTCTAGGATAACAGAAAAATGACCAAATCATAGGTAAACAGCATCTAGAACAGCTATACATACGGACTTACAGGAATTTAGCTTAAACTAGAGATATAAGAGACAATATTCACTCAGTCATATGCCTTCTTAAAAATTTCTCCCAACAAAATGCACAATAAAAGGGAGAAGAAGGCAACGCATTCTTGCGGGCCTTGTGGCACTGAAAATATCTCAAAGAGCTCCCCAGAAGGGGATGGCCTTGGTTTAATTCTATTCTTCCGCTCGTGACTATTTTTTGGAACATGTCACTTTAAATTAGGGAAAGAAAGGCCTAAAGCGAGATAGGAAAGTCATAATATTAAAATAGAGGCAATAGACCTGTAACTCGATCACTAATATAATTTGAGAACGTTTTGGTCACTATCAATACACAAAAAGATATGAAACTCAAAGGCAACTGTTCAAGGCTTACGAAAAAAATATCATCACTAAAACATGTATAAAAGAACTTGATCACAAGAAGGATCGCCTGACAATGCTTTGTTGCAGTACAGGCAACTCACCAAACTGTGACCTGCAACACCTAAGCTGCAAATTCACATTGCGTACTGGTTAGATCCGCATTTGTTCAATTTTACTGCATGGTTTGCATCCCTTAGCCCTTTTGTACGATTACTACTTCTACTAGACAGTCCAGTCATTCATCTTACCTAGGCAGCATCATCCTACTGCCAAATGTAGCATAGCCATTACAGTGTCATCATGAGTATATTATATCTGACACGAACCACAATCAAACATAAATTATGTCACTATGCACCACCAGTTTTCCTTTTTTAGTCTACAATTATGTTTTGCGGGTCAGTCTCTCTTGCACAGCAAGCTGAAGATACCATTAAGATGATACACCATATACACATCACAAACCTCAAAGGCAGGAGCAGCCACACTGCTTCCCTTGAATATATTTGCTGGACACTTCAAAACTATGTCTTCAGATACAAATCCAGTTCCATCAGTATGTATAAGTGGCTTTCCCTGCTTATCATAGATGGAATTTCCCTCTTTATCCTGCAATTAGATAGGAATTGACCATACTGAGCGTAGGAGCAAACTAAAAGAAGATGTTTAGATAACACCAAATTTTAATTTAAGATATAATCAAAAGATAACACCTTGCAATCCTCGTCCTTAATTGTCTCAATCATCACACGATCCCAGTCAACTTCCAAGCTAACAGTTTTGGACAAGATGAGAGACAACCTGTTTATTAGCAGATGCACATCATTAGGATAGAATGATCACAAAGTTCAGATGAAAAACTTCTAGAGCAACGAACCGTATCATATAGCGGGATATGTTGGGCACTGTATGTGCATGCATGAAGAAGCATCTTGCTTCATGAACTGTTTTCTTTTCCTTAAGTGCCTCGCACTCCATGCTAACAAAGTAACACTTTACAGAGGACGTAGTAGGGTCTCTTTTTTTCTCCTCTTTGCCTCCATCCTTAAACACTGATTAACTATCATATCAGCAAAGGTGAATAGCTTATTGGCAGTTGACACGTGTATATAAGCTCTCATTCAGCAAACAAGGCTCCAAAAATTAAGGTGAATGTATCCCCGTTATGCATTCCATACACTTAATGACAAAGGAAAAACTGGAGAATACTTGGTGTAATAAAAACTAAAATAACTAACATACCAACACTAGTATGTGTTGATGTAATTATCATGACTGCGCATATAATTCTAGAAGTAAGTTGAGCACCAAACATGTCAAGTAAACGTATGCAGACCAAAACAATGCCCAGGGGCACGAGGAGAGAGTATCGCATATTTCATAGTGTCAGCAGATAAAAGCTAGCACAGGCATAGAATCACCACTCCCACACTTTGCTTACGAAAATTAATGAGTAAAATCATTGTCGCATGGAAAACGGGAAACATGATTGCAACCAAGATCATCTAGTTAGGATACAAGCTTTCCCAACAAATCTAAGAGAATGTAGAAATTATGGCAAAACAGCAATAAGATTGAATGCTGGGAAGCTGCTTGTCCCAAGAGTTCAAGCTGTCTGGAAATGAACATAGTGCACGTCAAGTATACTTCGACACTTAAAAAAATTGCTTTTTCATGCTTTTGAATTCACTACAAAAAATGTGAAAATGAAGAAAATGTATAAGTTCTGGAAAAACTATGTAAAAATTGTAATGGCTATACATGTCAACATTCATATATTCTGAAAGGTTTTCAAGTATTTTGCATTTAATAAAATCAAATTGTGAGATCGACATGATTTTTTATACAAAGTAAGAGTAGTAAATATCATTCCAAACAAATTCTACATTTCCTAGCAAACTGCAAACTCATGCTTGTATAAAGCTATATTCTCCATTCCAATATTAAAATGACAGTGGAGAGCTGTCAACAAAAAAAAAAAAAAAAATTGCCCAGATACAAGCCAGAATAGAATGTCATGACTAATTCTTCTACTTAGTAATATCATGATTGTCTTATTTGATGATACAAGTTGCTTGCGAACTCACATGTTCTGATAAACATCATAATAAAAGTTTTAAGGATGTGAACACATACAAAACTGCACACAAAGAGCACAAGCAATGATACGTACCAAAGAACTTGTATTGACGGAAACCGACAGGAATCCCCTCCTTTGCAATCTTTTTATATAGAGTAAAAGTATCGGCAGAACCCAGCGGTCGGCTGCTTTTATCCGACATCTCTTCTGCCACCTTGACAAGGAGAACATTCTCATCTCCTAGTGCCTTTTGTAAAGTGTTCTTGTCTTATTAAGGTAAGGACCCTGAATGCACACAGTCTCAAGCATCATATTGAGAACCTAAAATCATAACGATCTTGTTCAAAAGGGTCCATAAGGAACTTTCTTAACAGCCAAAAAGGAAACTTGTAATTCCCAAATGTATTGCTTTACTTGTATGTGCAATCACTAAGAAAATCAAAACCTTCTTTATTATGTATGCTTAACAAATGCTCTTGGGCAATTGATAAGATGATTCAAAAGTAAAAACATTTCTTGTTGGCACCAGAAGAAGCTGGACAGTGAAATAAATAGATGGCACAGAAGGGGAAAAAAAATGTTCTTCATGGAGTAAAAGCATCAGAAATGCAGGAATATTAATGGGAGTATCCAGCTCCTATTCAACAGCCAACCACTCAAAGCACATTTTTTTTTCATTTTTCCTCTCTAAATGACTCCATCATATCAGGATTAACAAATCAGATGACCAAAGCCAGTGTTAGACAACTTCAATGCAACAAGAGCCAAGCAGCAATAGTACAGTGATAAAGATGCAGATCAGTTAAAAGATCACCCATTTGCTATATCTCTTGAATTGAACTCAAGATTATTCCATGTACAGGATGTATGCTGACAACTGCTATATAAGGTATGACTTATTTATTTATTTATTGGGGTCGAATACAGTGTGAATTTATAAAGGGGGAAAAATGACTTAAGTGATGCACTAATCCTCCACTGTAGAAAAATCACTTCCAGAACTTATTTGGGAAGAAAGAGCCATTGCTGATATAACCTAAGAATCAGAATCAAGTCTTATAGCATAATACATGATAAAGCCAAGAAACTTACTTTAAAACGATAACACCCCTGAGGTGAAATGTTACAGTGGTAGAAGTGTGTCTTTCCAGAATCCCAGTTCAACATGCTGAAAGCAGAAACAACATAAATGCATAAAAAGATTCAGATGACAAATAAATCCGAATTGTAAAGAATATTAGGATAAATACCTTGATGGGTCTTAAAAAAGTTTACATAGTTTATCCCTTTCCATGTCAAAATATAGAGATATATATAAATAAACATACAAAAACAAAGCTTCCTGACATTTGCTTGATAAAAGGTCAGAATTGAGTTCACATAAGATATAAAATTTCGGGCCAATTAGTCCATGAGATCAGTCTCTAGCGACATGTTTTTTTCTACTGGCGCCTAACATGAGAGATGTGATGGAATTAACAATTTTTTATTATTTGTTTTGATATTGGCATTGACGAGTGAAAAGAGGTTAGGTCTTTCATTCTCTTTAAAAATTCTGGAAAATTTTCACTTGTTTAGTCAAAGAAAGAAAATCCAAAAGGAAAAAAGATGAAGTATGCTCACTTATTCACTATTCTAAGATAATAAACATGAAGAGTTTGTGGAGACAACACAAAAGGGACTTCATTAGGAGAAGAGTGGAGGCACCACCATGAGAGCTGACGAAGAGAGATAATAAGCAGCTAAAGAGGGTCACAACACATCCATGGAAGCGAGCGAAAGTACCTTTAAGAAGTGATGAAAGTGCTTATTCTAGTTGTTAAATGCCACATACTAGGCTATCAATTAGACATTAATGATAAGTTCAACAACCACAAATCTCACGAAAAAGCTCCGTCTTTGCCAAACGAGCACTGTGACTTCAACCGCAATACAGAAAGATGCAATCATTTGTCAATTATGGGGATTTTCAGGGGAATTAGTAATGGATCATATTGCATTTAAGAACAAAAGAAAATCCTAGTCACATGGAGATGCTAATATCAAGTCATTCCTTTGTCCTTAATGCATAAATATCTTAGGAATGTGTTGTGAGCAGCGTGATGTACAAACATTGTGAATAGAATTGCTCAATTCTATGTTGAGGGAACAAACTACAAATCCAACAAACCTTAAGCTCTAGTGCTACAATTTTCTCCAATATACGGGCTACAATCATTCCAACCAAGCAACATTGTCATCATGTAGAGATTATTTGTATCCAGGCACATCACAACACCAGTTTTTACATCCCATCCTCCCTCACAAGACGTAAGAGACAATACAAAGGCATACTACACAAACCATAGTTCATTAATTCCCTCATGACCTGTGATCTATGATACTCATCCCTGTTTTACGGTAAATTTGCAATTAAAACAATTCTGATATTCTAGTAGGAATAATAAGTGTACTTCCATATTTACATATTGGCTGTATATGTGCACATTCTCGTCTTTCTTTATACGAAACTATGGACAACATGAATCGCTTCCTATAGGTTACCTTACAACGATCGTCTTTCTTCATACGAAACTGTCCGATGGCATTCCAGACTGCTTCTTCAAATTCGAACATTCTGAGATCTTTCAGCAGCCGAATTCTATCACTGTCTATGGCATCTTCAAGATTTCCTCTGCATAAAATAGCATCCCAACACTGTAAAAGTGCAGAGCTGACAACATTCAGACGGAGCAACTGAAGAGAACTTACTCCCCAATGTAGTTTAGAATGAGAATGCTTTTCTAAACTCCAGTTCGCTAAGAGCCTGCAGGTGGGGGCTAGCTGCTCGTCCATTCCCATTTTCCAAACTCGGGAGAAGTCTCAGCCTTCCAATCTGTTGATCTCGCACAGGAGAGCTTGCAAATCCATTGTCTAGCAGAAGAAGAGCCAGCTCAAATGTTCTGTACAGTTTAAACAAACTATCTTGCCAGACAAGTTCGAGCATTATTTTTATTCAATTTCCAAACAACAACACAAGTGACCAAAGGTAATTCTATACGATTCAGTCACTCTCACCACAAAAACAGGACAATGAACGCAAAACAGGGAAAACCACCGTATCAGCAATTCTTTTACGCATACTTTGAACTATCCATGTTAATCATCATACACAGAAAGACAAAAGATGATATGTAGGAAGCAAGTTTTCCGTTTCGTAAACAATAAACACTAGCAAAAAAAGGCAATAGGCAGTAAAATATATAGTTCAGTCGCTCCCATTACAAAAATAGACAAATCATCATATAAAAAGCAGAGGCTGCCTCACTCACCTCAGGCAACATTTATGTCTTTGCTCACCAGTCACTATCATCTCTCCCAACAACTCACTCCTCCAAAACAAATCAAATCGAATAATCTAAAGAAGATGTTAGCACCGTAAAAGGTGACGACAATGCAACTCCCAAATTTGCGATTATCGACCGTCCACGTTTTCTCTAATTTCTCCGAATTACAAGCACAAAAATCACAAGCACGACCTCCACACAACAACAAAAATATGAAAACTACACGAAGAAGAACATCACTGACCGCGCGAGCTCATCACACGCGAACGGGCCGGACTTTGATTATTCAAGGACATGCGAGCGATCTTCGTCGGAGAGGGCGAAGGAGAAGAGCCGGCGCGGTTTTCGATAATGCGCGAGATCAAACCGTCGATGGACCACTTGATTTTCGCCGCGGCGGTAGACATCAGGACCTGAAGCGCGGCCTCTTCGCCGAGCGAAGCGAGCTTTCTCCGAGTCGACGCGTTCGGGTGAGGCTGGCTCTGGTCAATGCAGATTCGGCGTATTGCGTCCTCGACGGAAGGAGGAAGCGGCACGAACTGCGAAGGCGGAGCGGAAGGAGAAGGAGGAGGAGGAGGATGAGCGTTCATGACGATCGACGAGTGAGTCCGTGCGCGAGAGATGGAAGAGAGAGAGAGAGAGAGCGGGGTTTCCGGAGTTTGATCAACCACGACGAGTGGAGCTACTGCGTGCTGTAGTTGTACTATTTTGTCTTGGCGGTGTTTGAACTTTCCGGGAAAATATGAAATCAAAATGGAAAATGGACGACTCCTTTTCTTGCCATTTTCTCGCGCCTTCTCGAGAGAAATATGCGGAGAGGAAAGTGAAACTGGGGAAGCTGCAACGTTGCCCGTTGGGTTTAATCATGGCAAACGTCTTGTCTGAATGAACCAGGAGCGGACATTATTGCCCTTGTGTCCGTTTTAAACTTCAAATTTTATTGGGAAAATTTCAAATAAATGTCCTAACTCTCCTTATTTTCTCAAATAAAAATCGAAAATTAATATCATTTTAAATAAGAGCATGAAATACCTTATTTATCTCAAATAAATGCATGAAGTGATTACACCTATTTCAAATAAGAATCTGACCTCGCCGGCCAACCGATTGACAAAAAATTTCGACTGATCAAGGACATTTTTATCAAAATATAATTTTAACATAATTTTTAGTTAAATTAAATTAAAATTAAAATGTAAAAAAAAAGAAGAAGAAGAAGGGAGATACAAGTAGGAGGAGGCCATCCCCCCGCTTGTGGCCGTCACCCCAACGATGACAAGGGCAGTCGAGGTCGCTAGCACCTTGACGAGGCCCGGCAACCATGCCAACCAAAGGCAAAGGCCTAGTGGCCCTTGCCAAAGATGGGAGAGGGCCACGACCCTCTCCCAAATCTATGCTAAGGTTGCTAGCCCTCCCCTAGAGCGGCGGCCACAAGCCGGAGGGTAACCCCCTCTCGCCAATATCCCTCCTCCCCCTCTTTTTTTTTTTTAAGTACAAAAAATAAAAATACAAAAATAAAAAAACGAAAATGCCCATAATCAATAGTAAGTCGGACCCTTTTTTGAGATTGGTATGGCCACTTTAGACCTTTATTTGAAACAATGCAATGTCCACTTTATACCCTTATTTAATATAATGATGATACTTCAGGTTTTTATTTGAAATAAAACCAACTTCAGACCCTTATTATTTGAGAAAATGATGGGATTTGGGACTTTTAAAAAAAAATCCCAATTTTATTTGAAGTTACACCTAAAATTACACCTATTCCTATGTAAGGCTCGCTTATTTATGTCTTTTTTTCCGCAGTAACTTTCTGTTGAAATTTGAAATACTAATTACGATTTAAAAATCATGAAGAAATTAAATATGAATTCATATGTCGAGTTTTATGTATTATGAAAGTTTCGACTAGTTCGATTCACGAAGGAACCAAAATGCAATTATCACAAGATTTAGATTAAGTAATAAGTGAAAAATAGAATGTATTCGGGCAAAACCATAGTATGCAAAAGTTCTTTTTGCATTGGGAAATTAATCTTACAATTTGCAATATCTATTTATTGAGTAGCAACTCACCCCCTTATTCTCTCGCTTTTCGAAAGTGTAAATGTTGTCCCCAACATAAACTTTTAGGAAAAATTCCAAAAAAAAACCTCAATTACCTTCATGTTCTTAAAAAAAAAATCCAAAATTGGACCTTATTTCAAATTAGAGTTTGAAGTATTTAATTTATTTCAAAAAAAGTACATGACCCAGGGGTTTTTTTTTTTTTTGCTCTTTTTACATTTTCTGATTTATTTGCTCCCCCTCCCCTATTCCCTTTTTTCTTTCCTTTTCCCTTTTTTTTCTCTTCCCCTCACTAGAGATTGTGGGCTGGACAGCCTCGCCTGCGGCCACAAGGGGAGCCCTCACAAGTCAAGCCGTCACTTGGGCATTAAGTATTGAAGGAAAAATTAAAGACGCAAACACGACAAAAGATTCTCAAAGCTAATGCAAGGCCGTTCACTTTGATTGATGATGCTTTTAATCTTTTTCACTTTTTCTTTTGTTGAATCAGAAGGGTTTGTTTATGAAGGTGTGAATGTGAGAGATGGTGAGGTTACCTTTCTTGCATTTGCTGGTATAGAGCTTTGGACCTTCTTCGGTCATGGCGGACCTGATGTAGTTTCGATCTCCACTAGGTTAATAGGGACTTTACTACTTCAGATCGTCAAATCGGGCTCCCTTGCTAGCGGTCGTGAGGCCGGCTCTCGCTTGTGGCCAACGAGGCTCTCCAGCCCACAGCTCTCGACAATGGGAAGAGAAAATAAGGAAAAAGGAAAGGAAATGGGGGCAAATAAAGGGAAACAAAAGGAAATAAATAAAAAAAATGTAAAAAGACAAAAAAAAAACCCGATCATGCCCTTATTTAAAATAAAGAGGGCATTTCAGAGTCTTATTTGAAATAAATAACACTTTATGCGCCTTTTTTTTTAAATGAGGCACTTGAGGCCTTTTTTGGAATTTTCCCAAACTTTTATATATAGACTCCATCATCTTATTCTCGGGAACTTCTAAATAAATTTATCAAAAATAAAAACAGGCAAGCCATAAAGTCAGAATAGATTATAAATAAAAATCACACCAAAGATCCCACTTAAGCATCGAAGTCGATTGTCTTCTTAATTGTCATCTCGATCCATCTCTCATTAAATTTTGATAGTATTATCTTCACTTATTTTTTCACCGAGTCAAATCCAACCATGCATGATATTTTCACGAGAAAAAGAAGCTATTTTTTAAGGTGTGTGTACCATGACCAATCAACGCACTCCAATTTATAAGTACAATTGCAACAAGTGATATGAACAATCAATCCTGAAAATCTTTATAAATAAGAGAGATGATTGTTTACACCGTTTTACATGAGCACCGTCAACTTACTTTTAACTACCATTAATACTTTTTGCCAATTTAATATTACAAAAATTAGTAAAAAAATTACGTGCGTTTTTTCAAGAGATCCTGAGTACGCTGCATTAAACAAAAACTAAAATTGGAACTAAAATATTGTTTCGACCCAAAAAAAAATAAAAATTGGTATAAAAAGTTAAAATTTAAAGATCCTTTCACGGAAGTCCTGAACCGGAGACGTCGGAAAGGGAGATTCTAAGGTACAATAATGTCATAGCAGTGCTCCAAAAAGAGACGACAAGCTACGGATTGGAAATCGGACAGAAGAAAGGAGGGATAAAGCAAAAGCAGGGGCGTTTGAAAACCAATTTCTCAAAGGGCTTTAAAATCTAAAGCTATCTCAGTAAACTTTTTGAAGAGCTCTTGGGAGACACGATTACATTTTTAAATGCTTTTAAAAGCTTTTAAAAGCTTTAGTTCAAAGCAAATCCAAAAGTATTCTAGACTTTGAACATTTTCGAAATGCTAATATTTTTTCTTTCAACTTTATCCTTGCTAAACTTTAATTATTTCAAACATATCCTCATCTCGCACAACGTCATTGATGATGGGATCAGCCGCTACGAGTAACTGACACCTAGATCTGGTCTCGCCAGTGGCTCACCGACCACCGAGCCCTTCGCCGATTTTGAAGTTTTCATTTTTTTAAAGAGATTAGCAAACTCCTCTACAAAAGTATGCTTTTTCC
This sequence comes from Psidium friedrichsthalianum, assembly GCA_019149425.1. NCBI lineage: Eukaryota > Viridiplantae > Streptophyta > Magnoliopsida > Myrtales > Myrtaceae > Psidium > Psidium friedrichsthalianum. The sequence goes on from JAGVVM010004137.1 coordinate 25,884, forward strand.
AAATATCATTCAAATCAAAGTTGTGCACTTTTAAATTATAATTCATCAAATATTACTTTTATTTCGAAGAATCCCTTATTACTTTTAATGCAGTAATCAATTCGCTGCTACACTATTACATTTTTCTCCCCTTTTCTGGCCAATAATCAATTATTACTTTCCCTTGGAAATAAAAGACAAAAAGACAGAACAGAGATTACTTCTCCGAGAAGTTCGCATGCTTCCAAGAGAAGTTTCTAAGTCAAAATGACATGTTATAGCACAGCAAGTTATGGGGTATGACTGTTGTACAATGGAAATTTACGATCTGAAACAACTCTTATAAGTTATATTACAAAAGTTTACAGATAGTAAGGTAATTTACGACACAAAAATTTGCTTTACTAATATGGAACATAGTCCATGGACTTTATTCTACACCTATGATACAACAAGCTAATTTGCAAACCTTACTTTCAAAGTTAAAAAAAAAAGGGTAAGTCATATTACTTTCTACAAGGTAAATGACTTCATCTTAATAAATGTTTACTCCTTTTTAACAATGTTGCAATTTTGCATTAAAAGTCATACTTCATAGTTCTTGTACTCAGGGATATGACTCCAACAGCTGTGATTTAACTTATCTCGTCTAATTTAGATTGCACGTACAATTATTAATTTCTCTGTTCATGTAGTAATTTAGTTATTAGAGATTGTAAAATGAGTCAACCGCCTTGAAATAGCAATTTATCATGATTCTATTTGTTTCACGGAAAATAATTTCTCGAAAAATATTTTTCAGATTTTCCAGAGTTTGACGGCGGAACATAAGTTAATCCCAAAAAATATTTTCCCTCTATAAAAAAAAACTCTTTCAAAAGTGTGGAAAATATTTTCCTCATTTTGAGAAGAGAAAAATATTTTCCTCATATTTTCTTCCTCCTTGCTTTCACACTTTTTTGTTTATAATTATTATTTTTCATTATTAAACTTTTTTTAGAAATTCAAAAATTTTATTTTTTATTTTTTTTTTTTTTTTTCTCCTTCTTCCTCCTTCCTCTGCTTGCTTCCTCCGTTGATGGCTGATCTTGACAATGACAGCTACCTGTCGAGGCGAGCTCCAGGTCGATGACGTGCTTGAGGGAGGCCAAGCTCACCAGATCTAGTGAGGCCGAGCTTAGCCTTGAGTGAACGAGGCAAGCCAGCCTTAAGCTTGCCCGAGGCTGGCAAGGCGAGCCTCGGCCTCACCCTAGGTTGGCAAGGCAAGCCTCAGTGTCGCTGGCCTTGAGAGAGGCCTTGGCTCACCGAACCTAGTTCGGTTGGGCTCGGCCTTCAGCGAGCAAGGCTTGTCTTGCCTTATTCAGTGAAGTTTGGTCTCACTCGAGGCTGGTGAGGCTCAACCTGAGCTTGCCGGCCTTTGTCGAGGTTGGCCAGAGGCCCAGCCTAGATTGTGGCCAGTGGTTGGTCGCTGGCGTGGCTGGCAACTGGCTAAGAAGAAATTACAGAAGGAAAACAAAAAAGAGAAAAATTAAAGAAAGTAATAATTAAAAAATAAAATATTTAAAAATAAAATATTTAAAAATAAAAAAATATTTTATTCAAAAAAATAAATAATAATTAAAAATTGAATTAGTTAATAATTTTTTTAGGAAATTCAATTTTTGACAAACAACGAAAATCATTTTCCAGTTCATTTTAAGTAATAACCAAATATTGAAAAAATTCGTTATTTATTGAAAAATGACTTTTCGAAAAATATTTTTCGAAAATATCACATTTTCTATGGAACAAACGGAGCCTCAGATTCTTGTAAGAGATGGAATGTATCATTACTAATGGCGGTCAACAATCATCAATTACTTTACATTTCGTGACTTCTAAATATTGTCACTAGCAATTATCCATAATGTTGTAATTTACCTCGCGGCCAAGTATTCGAAATATGCCTGGGTTGTAAATGACATAGCCTTCCTGATAATAAAACGACCTCGGTCGGTATCGGTAGATTGTTATGGCTTGTCGGGTGGACTTCCCGGGTCTGGTCTTTGCCATACTCATAGAGGAATGCTATGTATCCTTCGTGGCACCTGAGAGTCACACATTCTCCGTTACGGTTGCCTTCGTCACTGTTCGGCCCAGCCAGCACACGGCGGCGATAGTGCCGCTGTGGCCACGGGAAGCCCCGATCGGAGATGGAATTAGGAGGAGTGAGATAGATGGCGGTGAGGATGGAGTTGGGACCCGTGTGGAGACAGAGATTCTTTCTACCTGCCTTTTGGGCCAAGCCCAGTCCCTCCATTTTGGCCCAAATTTGAAGATACTTTTGTCGCAAGGGTCATATTAAGCTACTGCTGATCTACAAAGAGATGCAAGAGAATATTTTGCTTTTTTTACATTAAAGCGTTTCATAATTTGGGGTGTAATTTGTTTATTGATCAAAAGTTGGAAGCAAGAGAAAGATCTCCCAGAGCATGAAATATTTTGTGGGACTACCGTAAAATTAATTTAAAAGCTTAAATTTATAAGCGGGAAGAAAACACAACTACTATGTGTGTAGAACACTTTGAACTTATAGTCAAAAATGTGGGATACTAAAACCCCGTTCATGTACAAGCTGGATTAGAAATGACGTATGAAATTTTTACGAAATGAATGCGCCAGCGGGACACAAAAAAAGCTGGGGCAAAACCTTGGTCTGGTACACATGTACAGATTGTTGTTTGGGATTCATTGCAAACGCAATTTAGAAGTCTTTACATGGTATATCATCAATCTTCTTCCCTTATTTTTGTTTTTTTTTTTTTTTTTGTTTGTTGTTTGTGCTTGTTGTGTTGTTTTGTTTTTTTGGTTTGCGTTGTTTGTCAATCTTCTTCTTCCTTCTACAATCATGTAGAACCAATTGCCAGCTTTCGTCGACCCTCTTTCCATAGCTATGGCTAGGATTCTGTCGATAGCGCTAACTGTATTAGTGCTCTCGGCTGGTCAAGTGAGAGCAAAACGCTAGCAAATTGTTCTTGGGGTTCAGGCAGAGGCCAGGGTGGTATACTTGCTTACTCGAAGAAGAACTCGTATGGTGCCAATGCTTTACGCGAATGATGTTTCCTCTTCTTTGTTGGTCAATTGCAATAGTATTTATCATTTAGTTTGCAACAATCGGTCAGTTGTAAGATGGAAAAATTAAAGTCACCCCAAGTCTCCCTTCTTGACATACTTTGGGAGAGATCATTCGTGTGAGAAGACCTTAGATGTAGTAAAATTTATGCGGATGTGACCCTAACATATCTACATTTCAGAGTTGATAGAATCCACGCGAGATTTTTTTAGATTATAAAGTGTGAAACTTATATGGGATTCACATCACATGCATGAGTGCTAAGTTCACACTGATTATTCAATCTTACCTCACATGTTTTGAACATAAAAATTTAAAACCCTCTCCGTATCGAACAATACCATTTGACTATTAACCTAAAAATTTAAAACCCTCTTCGTGTGGTACAATACCGCCATCTTCGTGGCCCTCGTCCTCATCACCATGTTGCATGCGCACCGGCATCCGACGCGTCTTCAGGAATTGGGAGTAGTCGCCGTCGAGTTCTAACATGGGATGCCTCGACATCCACTCGGTTTCACCGGGCACTCCTTCCCTAGGACTGCAATCTCCTTTCTCCCAATCTAGACCAGCCTGCACGCACTTATGGTGAATCACCGATTGAGGAAGTGATTGAACATATCTTCCCAGGATCAATAATGCTAATTAATAATGGATTTAGGCGCATGCTATTCGATGATGCTTTCACAATGTAGCACTTTGTCCCTACGAGATTCAAGAGGGGCCTCTCCTCTCACGGTATAGCCCTTTGTTCGCGACGTAAGTTCCACGGCGCATAACTATCGGTCAAAATTCGATGCGCATCATGCATCTTATATTTGATATTTACACGAGATAAGTGCATCACATTGGATACTTATCAAAAAAAGTCTTAAATTTATCGCAATTATATTAATTTAATCGTAAACTTTTTTTTTTTGGGTTCAATTGAGTTTTAAAACTTTTACATTTTGTGTCATTTAGTCCATACGATCAACTTTTGGCTAGAACATGGATGTCGGCCATCTTATGCGCACGCCGACACTGACGTTAACATTCAATATTATTTATTTCTTTTTTTTTTCCGCTCCTTCTTCCTCTAGCCAGTTGTTGAACCTCGACAACTGGCTAGAGCCGAGGCCAAGGGCGAAGCTCGCCATGGCTAGGTGAGGGCTCCGTCATTGGCAAAGGCAACCTAGACCGTCCTTGGCGAGGCTTGACATTGTCGTGGGGAGGACGAGCCTCGACTAAGGGTGGGCAAGCCTCACTCTATTTCCAGTGACCGATCGCAAGGTGTGGAAGCTAGCTAGAGGAAGAGAAAGGGAATAAAAAAAAAGAAAAAGAGAAAGAAAATGATCAAAATTGATCAAATGGATTGAATTGAAACAAACACAAAAGATTACGACTCAATGGTAAAATAGAAGTTTATAACTGAAATGATACAGTTGCAATATGTTTAAGTATTTTTTTTTTCTATGAAATTTTCCTGCAAAACATAAAGATATCATAGAAAATACACTAAGGCTTATTCTCGATCATACAATACAACATCGTACTTTTCCGGTCCTAGGACAATTGTCGTGTATGCCCCCTAACTTTCTTCATGTGTCATTTCGTGCAAATATTAGGAGGACATTCTTACTCAATGGATAACAACGCTTATGCCTATGTGATATAAACAGTTAAAAAAATTACTCAACAGTCAGAATGCTAATATAGTCTTAAATTTTTCAATTTTGTCGTAAATTTTGCGTAAAATTTCAATGTAACCCTTCATATCAATTTTTGCCGAACATTACTGAGTGCAATCTAGTCATCGTGGTATCCTATGTGCATATTGCGAATGTCAGTGATTTTTGATAAAAATTATCGGAATGACTATAGTGGTATTTCGCGCAAATGTTTAAGAATAAATTGGCATCCATACAAATGTTGGAATATAAAGACAATTCCCCTAGGGTGATTTTTATAATCTACTTCATTAATGACTACCAAAATCACATTGAGAGGTGGAAATAGTACTAATCTTGGACTTGAATCTAGTAACCTTGAGAATTCCAAGAGTCTTAAACCTATCGCAATTGTGCTAATTCAGCCCTAAACTTTTTTGCAATTGTGTCAATTGCAATCCATCTAACCAATTTTGATCGCTGATTCTAACGTTGGGCATTGTCGGGCCAATGTGGACTTTTAATAATATTTGAATAATTTTATGAATTTTCTTATAATTTTTTTCTTGTGTTTTTTTTCTCCTTCACCCTCACTATAGGGCTGAGACACCTAGCCTGGCCATATCTATCAAGGCGTCTCACCCTTGCCACCCTAACGGTTTGTGAAAAGAAAAGCTAAAGAAAAGAAAAAAAAAAATTGTAAAAAGACGTAAAAATATATTAAAAAATTGTCGGTCAAGTGCTGACATGCACGTCGCACCTGACAGGCCCAAAATCAGTTGGATGGGCTGAATTGACAAATATGCAAAAATTTTAGGATTGGCTTGATAAAATAATAGTTTATGACTAAATTGAATGCAATTGTAATATGTTCACAGACTGGGGGGTTTTGGTAAATTTCCCCAAATTGGTAGAAAGGTGCGAGGATTAAAAGGAGCTTCTTTGTTCCAACCAATCAAATGTAATCCATGAACTTCTTTCTAGTAATGAAAGCTTGGTTTGTCGAATAGTTTTTAATACCTACTGCCTTTGTCCATCTCCAATTTCCCATTGGGGAACTGAAATTTAGGCAAATATAATCCCTAATTACTAAGCAAGACAAACCCTAACTAAAAATGATAAGCTTAAATTTTCAATCTTGGAAGCCATCTGGCTTACATGGGTATGAAATCTAAATATTTTATTCCATTATCAATCAAATAACAGAAACATGGATAGAGTGAAATGAGAAAATCGTGTGGACTGCATTAGACCCATTTGATGTAGGGAAATGCTTGCAGTAATGTTCACC
>JAGVVM010004138.1:0-10203 GCA_019149425.1 Psidium friedrichsthalianum
GGAAATGTGCGCCTCAAGATCATGCGTAGGTCGGTACCCTGTCGACCATCGTGAGAATAGACACCTGAAAGGATTACCTTTACGAAGAGGTTTTGAGACAACTGTCACAAGGATTAGAACCGTATTTGCAGTCCTTCCGATCCAAAGATTCATCAAAGTGTGCAAGTAAGGTTTGCCGCCGACACTCATCCTGAAAATTTCACACATTAAAGAGGAAACACATGTTTATCAATAGACTTTGCTCCATTCAGGTACGTGGAATATGAGTTTAGCCCAAAGGTTCCATTATGATTCGAATATGTTGCCAACAGACCCATCTAATGATCCAGCACCCAGACTAGTTAATGCCAGACTAACACTAACTACAATCAATAGAACAGAGTGGAAAGTCAAAACACAAAATAGAAGCATCACTCAGTTGAGATCATTAGAGAGAAGTTGAAAGCACAAATCAGATTACCTTGAGTTCACAATATTGCTGCATTTTCCTAGCTTGAGCCATTGCAGCTTTAAAGATATTGGTTTTACATCCTTGACCACTCCTTAACATGCACACAACCCGGCTAAAATCCTTCTTGGCATATAGAACAATGCATACTGCCGGTAGATTATCTCTTCCTGCCCTCCCTGATTCTTGGTAATAGCTTTCGACTGACTTGGACATTGTGTTGTGGATGACAAAACGCTGACCACATGTCACAAAAAAACAATTACTGAACCCAAAAAAAAAATAAAGTTGAAATATGACAAAAGCATTATAACTGAAGCTCAAGTTAGATCAGAGTCATTTGCCACTTTTACAGTAAAGAAAGGAACTTTATGCTAGTTTAACTGAATTTCAGCACACCAAGGTTATATGCATGGAAGAAAGAATTTGAATTGAAAAAGTACATAATTTGCTAGTTCCTGCAATAACTAGCCAAGAATGACAATTTAGCAGGCCCCTGGACCAAGGAACCAGCAAAGTTTACTTCCAAGAACACTAAGAACCAATTAGTGAAACCACAACATTACAAGAAAATTGGTTAGTCGAGTATTTGCAGCATGTCAGCTTGATTCTAAAACTTAAAATAGGCAAAGGTCCAGAGTCCATTTCAACTTACAACATCAGGTTTGTCTATTCCCATCCCAAAAGCAATGGTAGCACATACAACCTGGACCTCTCCAATATGCCATTTCTTTTGAACAGCTATTCTTTGACGGGCTGCTAATCCAGCATGATAGTACACCGTCTTTATACCGCACTTGTCATTCAAGTATTTTGCAACATCAACACATTCACTCTTCGAGAGGCAATACACTATGCCACAAAAATTAGCAAAACGACTCTTTAGCAGCTCTCCAAGCTGCTTCAGTGGTTCCTTGGTCTTAGCTATGACCTCATACTTTAGGTTTGGTCTGTCAAAGCTTGTCTCAAGAACAAGAGCACGGGGAATCCTGAGAGTCTTTAGGATATCCTGCAATGGATGCAGCTTTCAATCAGTCCAGATGATTATTTCAACATAATCCGGAGGTTAATGTGCAAGTTTTGTACCTCACGAACTGGCTTAGTGGCAGTTGCAGTTAAGGCCATCACTGGGACGTATGGAAAGTTTTGCTTGAGACATCCCAGTCCCCCATAATCTGGACGAAAATCATGTCCCCATTGACTGCAATAATGACAACAAAGAAAGTAACGATCAACAATCTTTACCCATTTACAATCATTCAAAATTACAAGAAAAGCTCAAACCAGCAGTACGTTCCTTCATAAGATGGTGCTGGCAGTGAAAATCCAGTAAAAACTTCATAAGAAATGCAATCAATGATCACATGGGCAAACTTTTGCCTTTCATCTTCTTAGGTTGTTATATATAGTGCAGAGGTTAAAGAATAAAATAGGGACACGAGAACCAGCTTGAGACCTGACTATCATGCCAAACATGGACACTTCCAATTACTTCCGAAATTAATGTCCATCGGAGCTTATTTTAGTTGCTTGCATTTTGCTTTATATGATTAACGATGGGCCACTGACTTTTTCCCAAGGAAGGAACTAGATCACTTCTAGAATTAGTTATCTCAACATTGCATTTCTGTTATACTAGAACTTCACAGAAGGTTCAGTGTAACACCAACAATGTAATTAGGCCAGAGACACAGAAAATACAAAAACGTGAGGAAAAGAGTTTGAGTGAGCATATATAACCTTAACTTGCTTTTCTTTATTTGGAATGGGGAGGAGTAGTTTTGCAGTGTCAACATCATAAATACATATTCCTTTTGAAGTAACTCTAGCATGATCTTTGCTTCAGATACAAGGATGCCAAAGAGCATACCTCACACAATGTGCCTCATCAACAACAAAACCAGCTAGTTGTGCCTGCAACGCGTGATGGTCGCGTATAGAAAAGGTTAAATAGACACTCTCCGAAAAAGTTACAGTGGATCAGAAATAGTACCTTTCTATCCAAGCATTTCAATATCTCGAGAAATGATGGGTTTCCCACAATCCTTTCAGGAGTTACATACAATAGCTTGCACGATGGTTTATCTTTCCTGAAAAGGCAGGCGAAGCAGTGGAGATTAGTGACTTGACAATCACAACACTCAGCCAAAAAAAGAAGAAGAAGAAGGTTTTAGAAATCCAATAGAAAACCCATTGCAACATATTGAGAATAGCCCAACATTTTATGGCAGGATAAAGATTGGCATGATATACTCTCTAGGAACACTAAGATCCTAAAATTTATTTTTAAGGCAAACACCTTCGGCGTGAATCTTTTCATAACTACACAAATAATGTGCATCAACTGCAACATATGGAGATATAGCCAATTTTTTGGCGGGATAAAGATTGTATGGTATGATATACTTCTCTAAAAACACAAAGAGAGAGGGAGAACGTTAAACCTTGCCTTAGTTCTTGGAGGACAGCCGCTGCTTGGGCAGCAGTTTGCTGAGAGTTCAAGAAAGTAGATGGTATTCCGTACTTGAGGGTTAGAGTAATTATTTGATCCTGGATGAGAGATAGCAGGGGTGATATAACAACTGTGACACCTGGTTTAAGAGTTGCTGGCAGCTGAAACGAAGGGTAAAAACATCAGAAGAGCACGTGAAGAAAGGAAGGGATGAGGGCATTATTTCTTTTATTCACCTTCAGCTAATCAGAAAGCACCAGTTGTCACAGTATGTCATATTATTACTTCAGCTAGAAACATATATCAATTACTTCAAGACTGAACAGAAACACTTCAGGATAATTCAACTTAATAAAACCAGATTAATATCTTTCTTCGTGATTCAGTAGATCAAATATTTTGCATGCTACGAAGATCCATCTTATATTAAGGTACATCAATTTCAAACCAATTATTGGAGATGATCACCCCTAGTTGAGATGATGACATAGCACACCGCTGCATAGAAAATATAGACATCTACTATCTGTATTTGGTGCAAGCAATTTGAAAACTTATTCCTTTGAAATAAACCTTTGGGACCTGAACTATGACTGGCAACAACACTTACATGCAAAAACAAGATAAATTTCCCCATAAAAAAGGTCCTAGAGGCATAGCAAAAACCTCAAATTCTAGACATTACAGAATAGATAGAGATGCGCAAAGGCATAATGAGAATGTCCTGTATTTCCTTCTTTTCCAACTTAGTCCGATCCCGTACATTGGAACCCATGGTTATGTACCTGAATCACTTCATATCGCTTAATTTGCATTTGGAAAACATTTTCTTCCTTAAGTTTAAGCACGAACTTCTCAACAGTGCTAACAAAGCAGATCACAAGATCATTTTAAAGCTTAAATTTCGACATACAGATCTGCTCATCTAATATTTAATTGGTGGAACCATTGAGCAAAGTGCACAGGGCTTGTGCTCTAAACATTGTCCCCACATATACTTTCACATACAATCATTACACATATGATATAATGTTAACATTCACTAACCTGGTAACATAAACTTTTGCCACCTCCGTGGGCATGAGAATGAAGCAATCTTGCTTGGCTACAGAAGCTTTACAAGCCTGATGCTGATTTGGTCGAAATGCCTTGTTTCCGAATATTACAACATTTGCCAATTCTATGTCATCCAAGGCTTGCAATTCCTCATAACTCAGAGTCCTTTGTTTGCATGTCAGAATCCGAGAGCAATGTCTTTTATTTGAAACTGATTTTATCGAACCTCGAGTGACAGTGCTCTTACAGTCCTTCAACACAAATAAGCCTCTTCATCACCATAAATGGTTTCTGACATGGAGTGATAGAAAATGAAATTTGTGCACAATGAAATCCCAAGCCTTCATTTGCAAAACACTCCTATCAAAAACCCTGGATACTAATTCACACTTGGATGATCAAAGTACTTGAGAAATATAGATATTATCACATCATCCAAAACAAAAATCAACCGTTTTTATTGCCCAAACATTTCTTCTATAAGTCATTTATAGATCTTAAAGACAGTAGAAGTTACTGGCAAAAGTTAGGAATGTCTATTATACATTTGATCGATGAGAGCCCTCATAAGCAATTTATTCAATGCTTTTGTACAGATACACTACGTGAGATCCTTTGCTGTGAGCAGAACTACAGCAAACTGGAAATGATCAAGGAAAAGACATAGTTTAAGAGCAAAGAACAACACACTAATGGTTGGCAGTTTTGTTATGTCAATGGGGATTGTTCACAATGACCAAGAGGGAATTACGATACAAAATAAATCAATTTCTCACTAACCAAAACCCTGATTGCAAATGTCAATCCAAAACGAATGAGACAAGTGGAAAGCATTTCCCAAGAGTTTTCTGAAAAAGACACCCTAATATCTACCGACCAAAAACCAAGACAATCTGTTCTCAATCTAGTCAATTTCCTTGTTGTCCCAACATGCCTCAGCAACACAAATATATAAAAATATGGGTTGCAGAATCATTGTTAAATGAATAAAAACTCGTGCCGAGATCTGCCAAATTTTTGCGAACCTCCTAAACAATTGGACCATTGTGGCCTGACTCTTGGGATTTGCCCGGTAACTATTGTGGCTTCTTCAGATGTCCACAGTTGCTTCACCTAATGGCAACCCTGTACAATACTCAGACGTTCTTCAAGCTGGGTATTTGGTCCATGCAATTACACGGGCCAATCCCAAGCCAAATCTAGGTCCATGTACCAAAACTCGAGCCACAAACTTAACAACCATCAACCAAATTAGTTTGTTGCATAAAAAAAAACATGCCAAGCCAACCGGCTTTTCTTTCTTTTCTTAATCCCTTCAAACTGGTGGGGGCAGAAAGGAGTGAGACAACTTCACAGTTTTCAGAAGCATACCATGGATTCCAAAGATTGTCTTGACGGAAGTTGAGTGGATGAATTGCTCAGAGTACTGCTTTGATCAGGAATATAGCATGTGGATTTCCTGCCCATTTTATTGCCAAATATATCATCTTCGTCTTCACTATCAGTAGAGGAATCCACCTCAAGAAAAGTTTGATTTTTCTCAGGTTGTGGAGAATCTTCTATGATATTAACATCATGCACAACATTACATTCACCATCACTAGGGATATCTTGGCCAAACATATCAGCCAAAACTCCACAAGCTTCTGATTCCGCAGCTTGCAAATCATCCCAATCCTCAGTATCTTGCATAGTCTCGGCAAGTTCTGCAAGAAAGTCATCGCCACAGTGCTCTACAGTGATAAACTCTCGACCTTCGTCACCTACCAAATGAAGAAAGAGATGATTTTGCAAGTCAATAAGACTTCCCCACCAACCCACAAAGAAATGAGATTGAGATTAACGCTCAATGACAAAATTTAACTAAATCTCCTTATATAGGAATGCACAATGAATCAATTCAAACTTATCCACGCAACACAAGCAATTACTCCATTCCTCTCATCCAGATATCACCCAATTTGGCCAATAACCAAGAAAAGCCACATCAAAGTAACCTCAAAACATCAAACCGGCACCGTGCCAGACATTTTGCTCGTCAGTCAGACTACTTCGTTAAAACGGCTCCGACCTATTCAAACGCGAGCAGACTATTCTACACCCATCCTCATCTTGGGGAGGAGAAATATCTACATAAATCCTTGCAACGCTAACACGCATAGAAATGCGCGGCGAGTAACGACTCGAGTTACGTAGAGCGAAACGAGACGGTCCAAGCACTTGCTGGCGGACTGCTCGTCGAAGCCGAACTCGAGAGCCAAGCTCAGTAACCGAGCTTTCTCTAGCTCCAAGCCCCGATCCTCCATGGAATTTCAACCTGCTCGAGCGATTAGATCGATTGACGATGCACGAGTCGGAATCGAATTGAGTCGTCGTCTATCTCGAGACGCGCGCTCTCGAAGTGCTCGTTTCGAAAACCTTGCCAGCGATGGCGGGATTGATGTTTTCCCTCTTAACTTTTATATACCGGAGAACGGAGAGACTGGAGCCACATCATTTAAAAAAAAAATTTCGAAAATTCTTTTTTGCACCTGAAGTTTGTTGATGTTCTATTTTTTCCCCCCATAAGTTTTTCTGATTTCATTTGACACCCTTGGGTCTGTTTGAAGGCCTCCTTTGCAAGCGGAAGACTTGCATATCGTACTAAAATACAAAGTAATACTGTTTCCAATCTACATTTTCCTTTATATGTGCTAATGTAAATACAACGATGGAATGTATTTCGTTCGCGATAAACCTGTGACGAAATATTTTTATATTCCATTTCACAAAGGAATGAATCGTTCTTCGATTTTTTATTAAAGAGACAGCTATTGGACGACTTCGGACATGAAATATTACGGCTAATAAGAAAATCCACAACTCCACTTCAAATGGAATTGTACAAACGCAATTTTTCTAGGTTTTCTTTTTATGAATTTTTTTTTGTGTTTTTGTGTAATTTTCGAAATTAAAAGTTAATGGAGAGTGAATTGGTTCTAGATTATCTTAAAGATTTTAGATTTAATTTGCATTAAACCCTAAAATTTTAAGAAATCTCTTAACCTATGACTGTAATTTTTAAAAAAGTTAAGACGGATTCAAAAAGATTTCACTCATTGAATGTGCTCCATTAGATAGGATTTATAGAAATCCTATCTATCTAAAAATGATAATACATTATTTTTAAATTTGTGAGATGAATTGAAGATTGAACCACAACGATTTTCCTTTTGTGATTTTCGATTTTATGATGTGGAGTGGACATTGTTCAAATAAAACAGCTTGAAGTACTTCTCATTATTTCAAAGAAAGGCTTGAGCAAAAATATTTTGTCTTTTACATTTCTGATTTTTTTCCCTTTCTTCTTTCTCTTTCATTGTTTTTCCCTTCCTCCTCGCCGGTGGCAGTGGGTTGGGTGGTCACCGGCGAGGGCCGGCCTAGCGGCCACCGTCGAGGGCTTATATAGCGCCATGATCTTTCCAAGCTTCGTCCACATTTCCATGGCGATTTCTACCAACATTTCTGGGCTACTTCCTCTGCTTTAGCTACAATCCGAGATAAAAGGAGCCAACTTTCGTCCTATGGCGATCTCATCGCTCTCTATAACTCATTTCATCTTTTTAAATCTACCGAAGGAGCAAATTTTCTGCTAAACCCATCGCTTACGGTTCGCTCAAGACCCAAATCCGTACCCACCTGCTCAATCACTTCTCTCTCCAAAGACTGCAAGCTCTCATAGGGAGAGGAGATCAAGAAGGTGTAACAAGAGAGATATCAATCAGAATTGGAGACAAATTCAAGGAATTCGACGATGAGTGTTCTAGAACTTGGTCGACAAGCGCACGTGTGGACAATGTTAGGCGAGCCAAGCCCTCGCCGGTGGGCCACGAGGCGGGCCCTCGCCTGGCGGGATGAGGCAAGCTTTTGAGGCTGCAGGTGAGGCTAGCCAGCCCATGGCCACCAACGAGAAGGAAGAGAAAAAAAAAGGAAAACGGGAAAAAGTGAAAAAAGAAAAAAAAATTAAAATATAAAAATACAAAATATCCTTGGTCGAGTCATTTTTTGAAATAATGAGGGCACTTTAGATTTTTATTTGAAATAAAATCTATTTTATACTTTATTTGAGAAAATGAGAGCACTTTAGGCCCTTATTTAGAATTTCCCCACATATCAAATTATCATAATGTGGTCACTTTTTGTGCAAACAGAATGATTTTAAAAAATAAAAAAATATCGTTTCCTACACTACTTTACTCTTCGACCAAAAAAATAAACTACTTTATTTTGCCCCATAAGGTCATGATGGTGACGGAAATTTCATAGTTAGAACTCTCTTTTAAGGGTGCGAATGATAATCAGAAATACTTTTCAAATATAAATGAGAAGTAAAAAAATTTTACTTTTTTTTTATTTATGGAACAAAAATAGAAATAAGAATTCTTCTTATTGCTCACCCCCTCTCTCTTGTGTTTCCTATTGTCAGCCACAACCATAGAAATATATGCTGTAATAAAATGAATTTTTGTTCTAAGAACATAATTTTTTTGTGGTTATCAAACATCTTTCTCTGCTCAGAACTTGTCTAAGGAATAAAAATAGAAAAATCCATTTCTGATCAAAAATAGCTCTCAAGAATAGATGGTTATTATTCACGGCCTAGGGACCAGTTTTGATTTGACTATTTGTGCCATATGAATTCGTTTGATCCAAATTTGAGATAGTAAGTGTAATAAAAAAATTCATAAGTGGTTCTTAACGAAGTTTGTAGTTACCAAATTCATACCTAACTGCTTTGCATGTTGCTCGTCTAACCATATTTTTTAACGAATCAGAGCCAATCCGAATTGATCTTTGTAAGAAAATCTGCATAGAATGAATATTTTCTAAATAATTTATATAGTCAAGCGTAATTCCGAATAAAAAAGTAATCTGTCAAATTGGCTTTGCTAAAATTGATTTTCTGTCATGACTTCCGGGATGTTAAAAGAGAGTTGTAAGCAACGTGATCAAATTATCATTTGATTAGAGAAGTTATGATTAGTAAGGAAAATCACGGACACATAGGTCTCAAAACTTTACGCAGCATCGAGGAAAATTAGGGTTCAATTACATATTTTACTGGGAAAATTTACTATTAACTGAGCTCCATTTGTTTAGCAAAAAATAAATCGTTTTTGAAAATATTTTTCGGGAAGATCAATTTCCAAGAAAATCATTATATTTTCTGATGTTTTTCTGAAAATAGAAAAAATGGAAAACATTTTTTGTGTTTGAATATGGAAAATTGGATTTAATTTTCCTCTATGCACTCTATTCAATAATTTTTTTAAAATAAAATTTTAATTATTTATCTTTATCTTTTTCCTTTTTTCTCTGTTATTTTTATTTTTATTTTTTCATGTTTTTAATATTTCTTCTATTACCATCTTCTATTGGTTGCCAGTCACAGTGACCGCTCGCTTGGAGTTGCGCTAGGCCGGCTACGCCTAGCTTGGCCTCACTGAGGCCAATGACTAGCCGAATGAGAACAAGGGAAAGGAAAAAAAAATAAAAACATAAAGAAAGAACATGTGAAATAAAATAAATAAAAAAATGAAAAGAAAGTAAAAAAAAAAAATTTAAAGAGAAAGAAACATGCGAAAGAAAGGAGGAAGAAAGATGAGAAAAAATATTTTCCTCTTCTCAAAAAGGGGAAAACATTTTCTCTACTTTTGAAGAATTTTCATTATGGGAGGAAAATGTTTTCCTAAACTAGCTCATTTTTTGCGAAAAAACGCTAGATAAATACGAAAAATGTTTTTCGGAAAGTCGTTTTCTTGAAACAAACGGAGGTTGATTAGATATTATTTTTGTGGAATATTACCAAACGTAGGTTCAGAGTTTATGATCTCCAAGAAAAATTTCACGCCACGAAGAAAGTTATCAACGGATATATTTACCAGTAAAATACTAGAAATGAGGACAATTATGACGACAAGGAAAGTTACGATCCATCCGATAATTTACTAAAATAAATTTATCATAAGCTTGAGCAGATTACTATTTTTTGGGGAATATTGCAAATCGTATGACCTACAAAAACTTACAAATCATATGACCTACACAACCTACGATGTATTTTGAGCTTTAGAGACGCTAAAACAATCTGAGAAAGGAAGGAATTGTACCACGTTTTGTGTTTCGGGGATGATAACAGCCTCCTATCGGCGAAAGATTTGGTTCACGGCTCCTTGATGCGATCACTCGGTCTAATGTTTTGACAAGG
>JAGVVM010004139.1:0-12227 GCA_019149425.1 Psidium friedrichsthalianum
TTCTCTCCCTCTCTCAAACCCTCTATAAACAGAGGTTAGGGGCTCATGCTCAAAGGGTTAAAAACATGTAAAGAGTCACACGATACGTGCCAAATTCGTAGAAAGTGAGCTCGACAATTGACTAATTCCGATACACCAAGTTTGTGTTTCTATTGGTTGAAAACGAAGGGTTTGGATTGAGACGCCGCGAGGATTACTAGCATAATACGAGGGCCGTTTCTCCAAATCTCCGTCTTCAAGTCGCACGGGTGTCGGGACGTGTCTAACTAGAGGCCCGACACCTCTTGGGCTCGAGGACAAAAGAAGTAGAGCCGCATCCAAGCTCTGTTATCTAGGTACGTTTCTAAACTAGCTTTAGAAAGTTCAATTTTCGATTAAAGTAACGAGGATTTCTAAGACGATCTCTCCGGTGCCGTTTGAATTTATTTTCTTCTGCCGCTGTACATATGATATGTTTTTTATATATGTGACGAGCGCGCCGGGACCATTAGAAACCCAACAAATGAAGCATGTGTCCCTCATGAAACCATGGCCTGTATCCCATGATAATCAATTCTAAAGTGGAAACTGAAAATGAAAGAATGAGTCAATGTATGTTTCATGCATCTAAGAGTCATGTTACATGTTTATATTTTGACTTCCAACTAGTCATAAGGTTATTTTGGACCATTAACTTTTGTTTTAGGGCTTTTTAGAAGGGGTTATAAAAGGAATCTGTTGCATATTATATTGTAACGATTGCTTTTGCTTTTGCTCTGAAACCCTTTGTTTTTTCACTTCTTCTTGTTAGATCTTTTGATCTTTGATTGTATGCTTGTACTCGTTATTGAAGATAGTGAAACCCCTCTCTCCCATGGTTTTTACCCATTTTGGGTTTTCCACGTATATCGCGTCTCGTGCGATTTTATTTTACTTTCATCGTTCGCTATTTCGTGCTTGAATTCGCACATCTCTTGGCGTTTTTTCCGTAAAATTGGTATCAAGCAAAGGAATTTCATCTTTTGTTTGAGATGGCATCTATCAAGTTTGAAGTGGCACCTTCGATGGTCAAAACAATTTCGGGCTATGGAGGATCAAGATGAAGGCTTTGTTGCGTCGGGAAGGTTCAGTAAGAGCCTTTGATGGGAATTACCCCAACAATATGACTGTAGCAGAGATCGAGGAGATGGAAGAGAAGGCGCACAGCACTATCCAATTGTCGTTGTCTGACAAGGTGCTTCGTGAAGTTGCTGATGAAGAAACAGCTTCGGGATTGTGGCAAAAGTTAGAGAGTCTCTACATGAAGAAATCTCTTACGACGAGATTATTCTTGAAGCAGTGTCTTTATATACTAAAGATGCAAGAAGGTACTCCTATTCAAGAA
Source organism: Psidium friedrichsthalianum (assembly GCA_019149425.1). Lineage (NCBI taxonomy): Eukaryota > Viridiplantae > Streptophyta > Magnoliopsida > Myrtales > Myrtaceae > Psidium > Psidium friedrichsthalianum. The sequence goes on from JAGVVM010004139.1 coordinate 1,364, forward strand.
CATCTAGATGAATTTAACAATCGTTATGGATATGAAAAATTTAGATTTGAAGTTAGATGATGAAGACCAAGCTCTAATTGTGTTATGTTCGCTACCAAGCTCGTATGAGAATTTGTGAATTTTATGTTGTATGGAAGAGAATCCATAACTCTTGAGGATGTGAAGGCCTCGCTGAATTCCGCAGATGCGTACAAAGTTGAATGTGAGTAGTAGTGCTATAAAGCTGATGGCTTAGTTGTTTAGGGGAAGGTCGAATCATTGAGATAGACGCAGTAATAGTAAAGGGCGTTCGAAGTCTAGTTAGGCCAGGATAGAGAAAAGTTGAGTGTTACTATTGTCACAAGTTTGGACACTATAAAAACGAGTGTCCTTTGCTTAAGGCTAGGGGAAAAGGTCGATGGAGAGTTCTGATTCGGCTAGTCTGGTGAAGGATAATGAGTCTGCTAATGTAGACAATGTTCTTACTGTTTTGTCTTCGGATTGTCATGTAGACGATGAATGGATTTTGGATTCAGCATGTTCATACATATGTGCCCAAATAGAGATTGGTTCCACACATATGAGAAAGTCACTGGTGGTTCAGTTTTGATGGCAATAATGCAGTTTGCAAGATTGTGGGTATTGGTACGTGCGGATCAAATGTCATGACAAGTAGTAAGAACTTTGACAGATGTTAGACACATCCCAAATTTGAAGAAGAACCTTATTTCATTGAGCAGTTTGGATTCCAATGGATGTATGTACACCGATGGAGGTGGAGTTTTGAAAATTTCGAAAGGCTCCTTGATTGTGATGAGAGGTAACAAGAAAAATGGTCTTTACGTTCTGCAGGGAAGTACCGTTGTGGGTTCTTTAAATATATCATCTCTTCAGATTCTGATAAATCAAGTTATGGCATATGCGGTTGGGCCACATGAGCGAAAGAGGAATGACTATATTAAGTAAACGTGGTTTACTCTGTGGAGCATACAGTCCCACTTGACTTTTGCGAGCATTGTGTTTTTCGGAAGAGTTTAGGGGTGCACTCGACGAAGGCACAATTGCTATATTCACTCCGATTGTGGGGACCTGCACAACTACATCTAAAGGTGGTGCTATTTATCTTCTGACATTTATTGATGATTTTTCTAGAAAAGTCTGGGTTTATTTCTTGAAGCGTAAAAGTGATGTTTTTGATACATTCAAGAAGTGAGAAGATGTTGATTGAAAATCAAACTGGCAAGAAGATAAAGCATCTCAGAACAGACAATGGTCTTGATTTTGCGGAGGTGATTTTAACAAGTACTGTGAAGATTCAGGATTGTTCGACATCGAACGGTCAGGTATACACCTCAACAGAATGGGTGGCAGAGCGCATGAACCGAACACTTTTAGAGAGAGCTAGATGTATGCTTTCTAATGCTGGACTTGAAAAGATTTCTGGGCTGAAGCTGTGAACACGGCATGTTATTTGGTAAATCGTTCTCCTTCAACGCAATTGAATGTAAGACTCCAAATGAGGTATGGTCTGGTAAACCTTCTGATTATTCTGTTTTAAAATATTTGGATGTCTCGCTTATTATCATGTAAAAGATGGTAAGCTTGAACCTAGAGCCAAAAAAGGCATTTTCGTTGGTTATGCAAATGGTGTTAAGGGATATAGATTGTGGTGTTCTGACCCTCAATCGCCAAAGTTTATAATCAGTAGGGATGTTATTTTTGATGAAAATTCTATGCTTGATCAGAGAAAAGTTGTTGAGTCTATAGATATTCAGGAAGAGAATGCAACGAAAGAGGTGGAGTTTAGTGTAGAGCATCCACGGAGAACCTCTGAAAATGTTCTTAGTCAGTCAGAAAGTGACAGTGAGCAACAAGACTCAGATTTGATTAAAGATGAAGTAGAAGAAGTTGAACAACCTCAGACTTTGCTGCAGGAGAGCTAAAAGCAAATTAAGCCTCCCTAGAGTATGGTTTCGCTGATTTAGTAGCATATGCTCTTACAGTTGCTGAAGAGTTTGGTATTGAAGAACCTTCTACATTTCGTGAAGCTACTATTTGTTCTAAATCTGAGAAGTGGCTTGTTGCGATGAATGAAGAGATAGAGTCTCTTCATAAGAACCAAACTTGGGATCTTGTGAAATTGCCTAAGGGCAAAAGAGCTGTTGGATGCAAGTGGATTTTTAAAAGAAAAGAAGGAATTCCAGGGGTTGAAGATGAAAGATTCAAAGCACGTTTGGTAGCGAAGGGTTTTAGTCAGAAAGAGGGGATAGACTTCAATGAAGTGTTCTCTCCAGTTGTGAAACATAGTTCCATTCGTGTGTTGCTCGCGTTAGTGGCCCTTTATGATCTAGAACTTGAGCAACTTGATGTCAAGACCGCTTTTCTGCATGGCGAGCTTGATGAGACGATTTATATGTCTCAACCCGAGGGATTCGTTGTTGAGGATAAAGAAGATCACATTTGCAGGTTGAAACGCTCCTTGTATGGTCTCAAGCAATCTCCACGGCAATGGTACAAGAGATTTGATAGCTTTATGTTAAGTCATGGCTACTCGCGAAGTGCGCATGACAGTTGTGTGTACTATAAGAAGTTGCGTGATGGTTCTTTTGTTTATTTGCTATTGTATGTGGATGACATGCTTATTGCAGCGAAGGACATGTCAAAGATACAATTGTTGAAGAGGCAACTTAGCAGGGAATTTGAGATGAAGGATCTTGGAGCTGCCAAGAAAATTCTAGGTATGGAAATTCAGAGATAGACAGGTTGGGAAGCTATACCTTTCGCAGAAAGGGTATATTGAGAAAGTGCTTGAACGTTTCGGCATGAAGAATGCTAAATCGGTAAGTACTCCTTTGGCGTCCCATTTTAGACTTTCTGCTTCTTTATCACCTAAAACAAAGAAGAGGAAGAGGAGATGTGTCGAGTTCCATATTCTAGTGCCGTTGGTAGTCTTATGTACATTATGGTTTGCACTCGTCCAGACATTTCTCAAGCAGTTAGTGTTGTGAGCAGATATATGGCATATCCAGGTAAAGCTCACTAGCAAGCAATGAAGTGGATTCTTCGGTATATCCAGGGTACCTCAGATGTTGGTTTGGTCTTTGATAGAGGTTGTGATATAGGGCATTCAATTGTTGGTTTCGTTGATTCTGATTATGCAGGTGATCTCGATAAAAGGAGATCTTTGACAGGTTATGTCTTTACGCTTGGTGGTTCCTAGTTAGTTGGAGAGCAACTTTACAGGATACGGTTGCTTTATCTACCACCGAAGCAGAGTACATGGCCGCGACGAAAGCAGCAAAGGAAGCTCTTTGGTTGAAACGTTTGGTTACAGAACTTGGGTGAAGTAGGAGGGAGCCTCCGTTATCTTTTGCGATAACCAAAGTGCAATCCAGTTGACCAAGAACGCAATGTATCACGAGAGAACAAAACATATCGACATTCGTTATCACTTTGTGCGTGATGAGGTTGCTAAGGGTACAGTTACAATGAAGAAAGTGCCTACGGCGGATAATCCGGCAGATATGTTGACCAAACTAGTTCCTTTGACCAAGTTCAAGCATTGTTTGGACTTGGTTGGTGTTTTCGCCATTTGAGTTACTTATGCGAAGTCGTGGCGTTTCATCCCTTATTTCCTACATCGAGTACGCTCACGTAGGCTTAGGGATGTGCGTTATCGGTTCTGCCGTTTGGCGGTGGCCTTGTGTGGTCACTCTTGGTGGTGAGGGAGAAAGGTCTTGTGACGTTTGGTAAAACGTTCTTCTGAGATTTGAAGTCAAGGTGGAGATTTGTTATATTTTGACTTCCAATTAGTAATAAGGTTATTTCGAACCATTGACTTTTGTCTTAGGGTTTTTTAGAATGGGCTATAAAAGAAATCTGTTGCATATTATATTGTAACGATTTTCCTTCGCTTTTGCCCTAAAACCTTTGTTTTTTCACTTTCTCTTGTTAGATCTTTTGATCTTTGATTGTACGCTTGTACTTGTTATTGAATATAGTGAAACCCTCTCTCTCCTCGTGGTTTTTCCTATTTTGGTTTTCCACGTATATCGTGTCTCGTGCGTTTTATTTACTTTCATCGTTTGCTATTTCGCTCTTGAATTTGCGCATCTCTTGGCGTTTTCTGCAACATTGCATAATGTGTGGGTTCGAAGTCGAGTTTCTTCATGCTTGTGATTGCTTGTTTGTCTTGGGGAATCAAGCCTTGCATCATCAAATAATAAATGTTCATTTAGTTGGTAGGTTAAATGCTTTTTCTTGCTAGTTTTGGCTCACTTCTTGGTGTTACCACTTTTTTAGATCCATAGGTTTCTATGCTTCCATGAAGCTAACTTAGTACTTGGAGTAGAGTTTACTTTTGTATTTCTCCCATCATATTATCTTTTATTTGATTGAACAAAGAATATATATAACTAAATCGGCTATTATTCATAAAATCAAATGCTTTTGGCCTTGTGTTGGCCTTCATGTGTTGCTCTTTCTATACAAGTAGCAAAACCCTATGATATGACTATACCCTGTAGGCATGTCTACCATTTCCTTTTCACATGCATTTACCTCCTTTGGGCGGTGCATTGACTGTTTTTAATTCGTTTAGCTTCATATGCTCCCTTTAATATTTATAATATCATATTAACAGCAGAGCCATATAAGTTAAATAGGTGGTGAGCTTGGTCCTCTGAGCTTAGTATCAGAGTGGCTTAGTGCCAGTAATAAGGTGGCTAGTGGACCGAAGTGTTTGGTAAGCACGTATGCGATTTAAAACTTACAAGTGCATGTGATTTGTGTTTATCAAGGGATTGATAGTAGCTTATGCTAACTTATTAGATAAGAGGTTTATAATCGATCACTGTTACTGAGGCTTGATGGTCTATGTTTTGTGGATATGATAGAGTAATCGACAGGTGGGTTTAGATGATAAGTCAAAATGGTAACGGCTTATCGATAATCCTAATTTGGATTTTTGACAGTTAGTCACTGTCTAACGGATTGTCGATATGAAATTTTTAAATTGACCTCTCTGATCTTAGGCTTAAAATATGTGTCGAATGTTGATGCTTTAAGTTTATTGATTGTTGGAAAGGCCCTAGATATGATAGAAGGCTCACAGAGAAGCGACACGGTAGTTATGAGTGTTAGGCCGGATTGGTTTTGAGCTTTGTGATTTAGACATTGATTTGTGGATAAAGTGGCCAATTTGATTGAATGACTTTATTCTGATGAACGGCGATCAAGAAAGGGTTATATAGTTTGATTCAAAAAAAAATCTAATATCTAATTTTCGATGTGATGGTCGCCTGTGGTATTAAGAATAGTTGGTTTAGGTAGAAACTGACATGATGGAAGTAAGTTTTTACGTGATGTAGTGTGGATGGCTATTCTGCATCGCATAGATTTGATACATAAAATGAAAGTTTGAGAAACATCCATGCATGGACATATCATCATTTTATCACTTGATAATCGTCAATTTGGTATGGGACAACATTGACGTGATACTTTATAAACTGTAGTGACGTTGCTGTGGAAAGTGTGGAATGGACTCTCTTTATGGTGTATAACTTGGGACTGTTGAATCTAGCAATATCACCTAGAGGGGGGTGAATAGGTGATTTAAGAGATTTTAATGATATGATGCGAATTAATATCAAATCAAAATGTATGCAGAATCAAATCTGAACAAGTGAAATTAGAGATTCTAATTGTGAGCAATTTGAATCTGAATGCAAATATGCAACTTCTGAGCAAGCAGATTCTGAATGCTAAGCTGGCGTGCAAACACAAAGATCAGAGTTATGAGATAGAGAAACTTGCACACAACAGTTATAGTGGTTCGGCTTATATCAAGCCTACGTCCACTCTCCCACGCTGACAGCCGATAGGCTGATTTCCACTATATATAATTGAGGATTACAAGAATCTGTATGCTTCTCACACGAATAGCCTCTCACACATGTAAGTGGTGTCTCTCGTGTACAAAAGAATAATCGCAAGTTTGAATCGCTCAAAGCTTTGGAATTTTTAGTTCGTCACTCCTGTTTCAATCGTCTTCGTTGATCCTCTTTTATACTCCTCTAACCTTGAACTAGCCGTTGGTCAAGGTGTCCCAAGGATCGCTCCTCAATCATTGATTGATCGTCATCAACCTTGATTAACGGAGACTGTATCAGAGAAGATCTTCTAGCCGTTGTAGCAGAGTTTGAACGCTTCAGAGTCAGTCGCCCATACAACTGAGACTTCAGCTTTCCATAAGTAGAGTCAATCCAATCTTCAATATTCTTTGTATATGGAAGGTGTCATCCAACTGTAGATATTCTCCTGATTTGATGGGACAAGAATCCGGTCAATCAAATCACACAAACTTCCATAGATATCCTAGCCATCTCGAAACCTGCCATACGTGGGTCTTCAGAGTCTCTTATAAGACTGAGTCTGAAATTGTGTCTGAACATACTTCAGAGTCAGTTTACAACTGAAGTTCCTCTGATTCACTTCAGAATTAAGTAACGACTTTTGCTTCTGGAGGATCCTTACTGATAGTCACATAAATCTTCTAGCTCATAGGTATTCAGATGCAGCTTCCTTGAAGTCTTTAAACGGAACTCTTCTTCATCTGAAGACTTTAGAGACAACGCTCTTCCTTCTGACATATTCAGAGGCAGTTCCTCTTTCATCTGAACACTTTTACTTCTACGACTTAGAAGTAGATACATGACATCTCTCTCTTGAATCGAACATCAGATCTGGATCCATATGAGCTTCTTTTCACAAACTCATCTCTGCAAAAGCAATTTCAATATATTAACTTAATTCCAATATTGAAAAGGAAAGTTTTTGTCAGAGTCAAAACATTCAGAGAGACAAACTTCCTCAACAATCTCCCCCTTTTTGATGATGACAAAACTTCCTCAATATAAGCATCATTAAATGGATGTTGTTACGAAAATAAGATAATGGGAAAAACAGTATGGTTCTTTTCATTTGTTTTAAAAGACGAAATGAATCGGTTTGCTTGGTTTGCGTATGTCTTGGCGCACGAAACAGATGCATAATCTTCTTTGTCCATCTGCACAATATGCAAATACAAAAGTCCTTCTGTTCACCATACCATGTGTTGTTCACCCTCTGCAATAAAACTTCTCCCCCCCTTTTTGTCATCAACAAAAGATAACTAGCAAGCAGGAAGAGGAATAATAAGGATAACAAGCGAGTTTCATACATATTCAAACCATAACACAGAAACATCAGTTTTAAAAAAAAAGTTTTTAAACAGACTTGGATGGTTTTTGGGGGGAAGAAGATGGAATATCAGTCTGCTTTTGTCTGTCTTCTTGAGGATTCTGCAGGTTTTTCCCATGGACAACGAGAACCTCATAATCCTTGACAGGGTCGACTGGTGGTGCAATTTTACTGCTTCTTTCATCTCGGACCAAAGTGTAAGAAGAGAGATTGCTATTTCAGCACAGAAAAGGCGACAGTACTTGTCAAGCATTGCTTCAAATTTGTTCATCCTCTTCTCAACCTTCTGTTCCAACAGATCCATCCTCTGAATCATCTCAGCCTTGAAGTGATCAACTTCCTTCTGAATCTTCTCGTGAGAAGATTTTGTTTCCAGCAGCTCCTTGAAAATGGCATCTAAGTTCAGCTGGATGGAGTGTACTTGCAGAAGATGGCTGATTCTGAGCTTCTAGCTGGGTTGTTTCTTTGATCAGGGCAAAGACCTTCTCAAGACTAACCTCCCCCTGAATTTTAGAAGGGTTTTGTCTGAAGTCTCTGTGCCTTGTCTGATGAAACAAAGGTCTTCATCTGAACTTCTTCTTCAGCAGATCTGACCTCCTGAACAACAATCTGAATTTCTTCAGGGTGCGAAACATTTTCTTCGTCTCCTGTTGTTCGACCAGATGATTATCCTTTTTCTGAACTGGAGACAAGCCTGCACTTGAATCACACTGCTTCTTTTATCAGACAATGTCTGCTTCAGCTGCTGTCTTGGCTTCTTCTTCTTCCTTTTCTCCAGTTGTTCTTCTGCTTCTTCCATCTGAACAGTGGCTGCTTCAGATGCTGTTTTACTATTTCTTGCATCATAACAGACTGCTTCTGATGCTACCTGGTCAGCTTGTTCTTTCAACATTCCTCTTGATCATGAGTCTCAGGTAGGCCCTGATCTAAAGGAACCTCCTGCTCATCAGCATGCTCTTGTCCATCCTTGCTTTGGTCATCGCCTTGACCTCTTCTTCCACCTTATCACCTTTCTTGGTGAAGCAGTTGGAGTGCTCTCATCATCCTCAGATGAGATTTTCTGTTCTTTGCCATTTGCTCCTGCTCTTTCTTCTTCTCTGTCTCTTTCTCTTCTTCTCTTCCTGTTCTGCATCCTCTGTTTCCTTCTCTTCTACTCCTTCTCCTTCTTCTGTTTCTTCATCCTCTTCCATCGACATCACTTCATATTCTTCAGAAGAAGATTCACTCTGAACAACGACTTCTTTTCCCTTCTTGGCCATGGTCTTTCTTCTCTTTGCCGAACCTTTCAACTTGTTCAGATTCCAACTCAAACCAGAACATTTTCTTTGTTCCTGTTATACCATTCTCCATCCACTTGTTTAAAACCCATTTTCAGTATCATACTCTCACCTGCAGTGATAATCTTGCTGCGCTCTTGAGTTAGCTCTTTAAAGGGTGGAATCTTATGGTGGTTGAGGATCATCTGAATCAGTCCTGCATAGGGCAACTGCCCTTTTTGCTTATGCACTGTTCTGTACATATGCAGATGACAGTGTGTGCAAGAGAAAAATCATACCCTGTAACCAGTGCCCACATTAATTTGGCCTCATACTTGCTGATATCAGTTCTGGAGGTTGCTTTTGGCCTCAAGGATTCAATGACGATCTTATGCATGACGAGGTGCTTCAGAGGGAAGTCATTGTAGGCAATGTGTGCCTTTGAGTCTCGGCTGTAGTGCTCCTTCCCTGATAAGTAGGCATATGCTTCCTCTGGCTTGATGTCAATGGGCTTGAAAGCCCTCTTCCTTACTCCCATCAGTTTTGCCAACTCATGCACATTCAGATGATATACTTCATCTCCAATGTTGTAGGAGATGGACTCAAAATCTGTGAAGGAAATTGTTGAGTAGAAATATGCAACAAAGTCAGGAAAAATTGGAGTCCTTGTTGACAGAAAATTTTCCAACTTCATCTCAGTCAAGTGTTTTCTTATGGAATTCCAGCAGCATCAAAGTAGTCCAAATCAAACACTCTGTGGGGCATAACACCTCTTTCCTTCAATGCCTCAAACTTTTCGATATGCTTTTGAGATACAAACAGGGTGTTATCAAAGTTCTTCTCCTGGTCCTTCGAAACAAATTCCTTTTGAAGTTTCTGAAAACAACGTCATCATCTTCATCAATCTTGCTTTTTGTCTCATCATCACTCACTTCCACAACAGGTTCTCGGATAGTCACTCCCTTTGATGAGGTCCTTTAGGTTTTGGTAAACCAGGGACCACAACCTTTTCTTTCCCTTTCTTTGACTTTGGTGGACTAGAGACAGCAATGGGAGTTACAGTACGAAGAGGCATATCCACAAACATCAAAAAGTCCTTTTCGTTGAAAACTTGTGAAGATTCAGCAATTTCTTTACCATTTCATCATTCTGACCCTGTTTTTTAAAAGCATCGTACAGGGGCTTTACAGAATGAGCGAGAGCCACTCTCTCGTCAAACACTTCCTCAGTCATCTCTACAGCGCTCGAAATCGTACCTTTGTTGGAGAGCTTTCCCGAGATCTCGTTCCTTGAGATATTCTCGAGGATTTCCTTGTTGCCTTTTCACTCTGAGTACCAGCTTTCTTGATGAGGAGGACGATTTTGAGACATTGTGAGAAAGATTGGATTTTTATGAGAATCGAAGGAGGAATGTTGGAGAGAAAATGAGAGATTTCTTTGAGATGGTCGAAAGACAGGCGTGAAGGAGTGCAATGACGAAGTAGGGTTTTGTTTGAGAAGAGAGACGGTTTTATTTCAAAAATTTTTGAAAAACCTAGACGGTTATTTTTGAAACAAGAACCAATCAATCTAAGTGAATAAAATCAAGAGGAAAATATCATTAAGCAATCAATCAGACTAAATATGGAAAACATACCTTTTGATCCTTATGCATGAATAAATTTCGAAAATAATAGATCTGACCTTGCTTCTGAATAAAAAGCGTTGTGGTTCCAAAGCTGTTGCATCTGAAGACCCTGCATCGGATATAATTCAGAGGAATAATGTTCAACTTACCTCGAATGTAGTTGAAGGCCTCCTTATCGAGTGGTTTTGTGAAATATCCGCGAGTTGGTTCTTTGAATCAATGTATTGAATATGAACATCTTCATTCTGAACATGATCACGTATGAAATGATGTTTTTCTCAATATGCTTCGCTCGAGAGTGTAGGACAGGATCTTAGTCAGATTTATAGCACTTGTGGTTGTCACATAGTATCTCGACATTGAATCTTTGACACCATAATCTTTCAGTTGCTGTTTTAACCATAGAATCTGAGCACAGCAGCTTCCAAGTGATATATATTCTGCTTCTGCTGTTGAAAGTGCTACAGTGCTTTGCTTCTTAGAATACCATGATATCAACATGCTTCCCATGAGTTGACATGTTCCAGAAGTACTTTTTCTGTCAATCTTACATCCTGCTAGATCTGCATCTGAATACCCTCTCAGAACAAAATGATTCTTTTGGATACCATAGTCCGAGAGTTGGATAAGTGCCAAATATATTTTTATAATCCTTTTGACTGCTGAAAGATGAGATTCCACTTTGGATTTGATTGGAAACCTTCCCAGAGGCGACACTGACAAAATATCAGGTCTTGATGCTGAAAGATTAGAGAAGTGG
>JAGVVM010004141.1:0-34338 GCA_019149425.1 Psidium friedrichsthalianum
AGCCAAACTACCTGTGCTTAATATTAAATTACCCTTACGCTCATTATAGACTAGCCAATAATTTTTCCATTCTATGAAATATTTTTCTTTTCTTGTACTTTTTTAAATGGTTCGCGTATGTCACTACTTGTAAGGGGCGGGGAAGGAAGAGCGACGATTCACAAAGCAAATGGTCAGTTCAGTTTAGAATTTTTTTTTCTTTTTTTGTTTTTGCTTTTTTCTCAAATAAGAAAACATATGAAGGCAGAATGCTGTTACCAAATGACTATATTTTACCTGCTTTGAACCTTGAAAGGAGAACTTTTGCCTATAAAAGCTTGCACTTTTTACCCTTTGAACTTTTCGTGCCTAAGCTTTTCTTTCTCCTCCACACTTCCTTCCCCACTTCAACAACAACAGTCATAACAAGAAACTGGAATTCGTTCTGCCGTTTATGGAACGATTAGGTTCCCTCCCCCACACTTCTAATAGGGAAGTGACTTCATTTTGGTGTGACAAAAACTTTGGCTTTATATGCTTCGAATATGCTTCACAATCATTCAAACATCACCAACCTCCAGAGTGATAGTTGCCCACTATCCTAGAGAGAGGTGAGAGAGAGAGAGAGCGCCATTTGAAGTAGCTGGTGCAAGAGGGATTCAAGGTTTTTCTTGAATTTCCTCGTGATATTCTAACCTAATGCTGGTCATCGTAGGACCGTTACTTGTTTCGCTATCAGAAGAGAGAGTGCATAACGGATCACTATCTCTGAGGTCCAAAAACGAATCCATTCGACTAGGAGTTGGTCCTATCATCTGCAGTTGCTCACCAGAAAGGGATGAGGGCAACCCTTGTTTGATGCGCTTAGTTATTACTGCTTGCTTAGTCATTCACTGGAGATGATTATGTATGAGAAGACATCTTAACTGGTATCCTGATTTTGTTGTCTGTCCTGATCGCGTTTGACTAAAGAAATTGGTTAGGGATTGATTGCAGGTCCGCAAACACGAATGCCGAGAAAGGTGCCTTGTGATTTCAAAGGATGAAAATGGCTGTGTCGTCGAGGCGATTTGACATGCTTGCCGCTCACTCCATCCATCAATTGTTTGATTCTGCTAAAAAAATTCCATCCTATCAGAATTACATGTTTCGATTATAGGCAGACGCTAATCACAGTCATTGGAGAGTGCAATCAGAAAGATGCAACTACATGCTGCAATCACTAGCTCTACATCTCATTTTTTCAGTCAACATTGGAAAAAAAAGAGAGAAAATCGGATCATAACTTATAGATGCAACTTTCAGTTTCTCAAAGAATGATCGATCAGTCGTACATATCGCTTAGATTGATGTACTCTGCAGAAAGATTCATTCCAACATGCTTTTTTCCTAATGTTACAACGTAGAAGAACACGGCCAGTAGTTTTACTCTAATATTTGGAGCAACCTCGTTTTCTTGAACCACTCAATTCGACCAAGATTATGAAATAACATGCCAATGACCAGAGGATGAAACATATGAACAGATTCAGGGTGACAAAATTTCATGCTTTGCAATTCGCAAAGCGAACAGATGAGAACAAAGATAAATAAGAGCAAGCACACGCGTTGAGGAGATTGATTAAGCAAATCATCACCTTAGTTGCCCTCATCCAGATTCCTTGAACGGAGCTCAACGCCCTTCAAGTCGCGGAGGTGTTGAGTATTTCTTGAGAAGATTCATCCCCTTGTCGCCCTTCTGAATGGAGTTCATACAATGCTTTAGGAATTCTCTGTCTGCTTCGAGGGCTTGTAGCCTCTCGTAGACGCGGTCGACCTCCTCCTCGATGGCTATTTTCTCCCGTCCTCCTCAAACTTGAGATGTTTTCACCTGGATCCTGATCAATCATACCATCTTCAATTTCAGTTTCCGAGGCATCCAAAAGAGGAAGCAGTCTTTTCGCCATCGAGCACATTGTCACCTTTTCAGGATGGCAGTTTTCATTCGGTTCACTCGGAAGTGCGTCCAAAACCCCGTTTTGCTCTTGGCAAGTAAAATTGTGACGCTCATCGGAGTCGTTCTCATCATAGATTGAGAATGGCTCGTTCAAGTTCTTGTCATCCACGAACTCTTCGTTGCTACTCATTATGAGTAGCTTCTCCTCCAGTTCCTTCAGTTGATCGAGAATGGACAGTCTCTCTTCCTCGAATTCTGCCAAGGAGTCATCAAGAGAAGTCATGTGCTTCACACAATCTAGCGCCATCTCCTCCAAGTTTGAAACTTCTTCGGTCGGAGTATCGTTGGGGAATTTAGTTTCTTGGCGGCCACAAAGGTTGCCATCATCATTATCTCTCAGTTCACGGTTGAGATCGATGAATAGATTGTCGCCATCTTCTGCATTATCGCCGAAGTCAGACGAGCTCTTACTGTTCCAATTTTCAGGATGAATGTTTCTGATTGCTCTCATCCTCTCCATGGCCTCATAATCCGAAACTTTCTGACGGTACATGACCAACTCTTTCTCAAGTTCTTCCTTCTCTCTCTCTCTCTTGACCATGAGCTCGTTTAGAAGCTGCAAGGCTTCCTGGTCATACTCGGACTGTTCTTCCATCATTCTCTGGTATTGCAGTGCTTCCATTTGCATTGCCGCCTTCTCCTCTTGAAGCCTTGTGATCATAGCCATGGTCTGGTTGGTGGCCACTGCAGAGGCGCTCCTCTCCTCCTCTAGTTCAGCGTATAATGCACTCAGAGCTTTTCGCTCTGCTTTTAGAGCAACCTTGAGCCTTTCGATGGATATCACCCCATCACCAACTTCCATCTCACTGAGCACACTTCCATCCAACGACTCTTCTATAGAAGATTCTCTTTTCTCGGACAGCAGTAATTTCTTATGTAAATAATGCAGACTTTCCACCGAGGTTGGCGTTTCAGGAAACTTTTCTTCCTCAGCTTCAATCTCCGTTGGCTGGAAATTGACGGGATTTGCCTGACTCTCGTCAGTCAACATGGTCTCTTGCACATAACTCTTTCCTGCATCTGCTGAACCCGGAGGGAGCGTACCTACAGGACAATCTGCCTACTGATCAACTCTACACACTTATCATTTAAGTACTCAGCTCTTCCACTAGAGGGAAATGTGACGCTTACCATCTCCGTTCTGAGGTCCAAACTCATTTAAGGTGTCGGCGACATCAGCATTCTGGCCCTTTACGAGAGAGTGATTTTCTTTCGAGTGCTGTAACGAAGTAAGTAGTTCTTGAGGGTGCGACTGATCAGAAGTGGGAAGTTTTGCACTCCTGGCAGTGAGATCTGCTGCTATTTCCATGCAACCCATTTCATCCTTCAATATTACACCTGGCCAAAATAAGTTGCTTTTAGGGAAGGTAAGGATTTGTTGTTTTTGGGCCAGTATAGGATAAGTTCGGAATAAATGCGACACTACATGAAGTAAGATGCTGCAAAAGCCTACTATACCGGTACCTGTTGGTTCGTTTAATTCTTCCATCCCGTCTGTTTCAATCTTGCCATCATCAGCTTCCAATGTTTGAGCTGCTTGAGGAACTGAAGCGTCTTCGTTTTCTAATTTCCCCTCTTCAGATGGGAGAATTGAAGCGCTCTCAACATCAACCATGTAAATTCCCAATTCCTTCATCTCAGCATAGGCCGACTTCTTTATCTCGTCATCCACTATGAATGACTCTCCCAAGAGACCGATTTCGGTCTCGAAAACCAAATTCGAAGTGAAAGCTGCATCGTGATGATGATCGCATTTGCGCAGATGTTCCTCTACCAAGGCGTGAAACTTCGTGTTTTCATTGGTGGAATAATCTATCAGATCCACAGGGATAAACCCGATTCCAATCACAAGCATCATAGTCCCTGTGTTGCGGATCAATGGCATTGAGTAGATCATCTTCGTCACGGCAAGATATTGTGCCCTTTCCTTTGGAAGTTGGACTCCTATTGCTCACGCCGTAGGAGTACTTCTCTATAACCTCCGAAGTAGCTTCCTTAATGTCGTCATTAGTGTCTTCCTTTTCATTCCACAGGATGCTCGACAAGGACTTTGAACAATCTTCCTCGGATGCTTCTCGAAAACTAAAACTATCAACATCAGAAAGTACCTGATGCTCCTCTGATATGCCTTCGGCTTCGTCATTATGATCTTCTATCTCACGCAAACTATCCCTCTGATTTTGCAGTTCGTCAGTTTTCTTCAGCTGTTCACATTTGGATCCCGCATTCTCGCCAACCATTTCTTCGACTAAGAGGCCTTCTTTCTGGATAACATCCGAAGCGCCCCAAGAAGGTTTCCATAGCAAACAAGAAGGGTGCCATTTTCCTGTTAAGATCTCTTTGCAGCATGAGCACATTAAAGTGTCATCTCCATTCTGGCAAGTAGCCTCCTTTATCATAGAGACAAATGCTGTCCCCATTGTGCCGTTTGATGTGTCTGGAACAGGCCTAGAGGCGAAGCAGTTGTTGCACATACTTTGTGATTCGGCCAACTTATGATGATTTGAACAGTAACTCAACTTGGAAATCTCGGCAGCATGGGTCTCGCACACCTTGTCAACTAAAGAGTAATCTGCCTTCTTGCCATGCTCCAAGACACGGTCGATTCGGCAGCACCACGGGCAGGGAGGCTTAAGGCCGAAGAAGTCGGCAAACTTTGAGATGAGATAGGCGAACAGAGAGTTCAGCAGAAGCATTGAGATGAGAACCCATTCGAGGGCAGCATATACCAGAATGGCTATGATTCTGGGGGTGTTTCTGTGCAACATGGTTGCAAACTTGTTGGCAGCCATGTCCGTTGCTTTCGTCGTCTTGTCTAAGACCACCACATATAAGAGAGAGAGAGAGAGAGAGAGAGAGAGGAGGCTCAGTTTTGCTGCCTAGTTACAGTGTGTCCAGAGTTTATCAGGTGAATGCCACAGTTCTATTCTATGTACGGTATTTCTAACATGTCCAGGCATTAGCATGGGATGTCCATGCCCGTCGAAAAGGAAGTAATCCCTTCCGTAGGGAGAGGGATCAAAAGAGAACGTCTGTCTAAAATATCCAACGAATGAACTAGGAATAGGTTTAATAGGTGGAAACACACGCTTCCTGGAATCAGGCTCCACGGAGCTTGATTAGCGCTGCTTCACGCGGGATCATAAAGGTGACCAGAAAACATAGGCCCACCTGCCATGCCATGGCACTGCAGACGCTCGATACCATAATAGCTTTGTCGGCTTACTCAATATGTCGTCTATATAATCATCCCAGGGAAACGAGTTCCCCCGTGTATACAAAACTTCCATCCCTTGTATCAGTCACTGAGCCACTCCCTTTCCCTAGAGCACGCAAGATTTCTTCTTTCTTGGTCATATTGGCGGAATAGGTCTTGATTGCTGTACTAGGCCCTTTAGCTTTTACCATTTGGAAAAGAAGAACCAGCAGAAGTTGCTAACAACAGGATAGACAGTACAAAAAACAACCGACGAAATTTGATGTCGAAACTATCCCATTTCACCTAGGGTGCATCATAACTCCTGTACAGGTTTCCATTTCCAATTCATGGGGCTCTACTGATGGTTACACCATCATTACAACTTGCAAGGATCTAAAAAATGAGAGTGAAGGGGCAAGAATGATGAAACATGGGTTGTCAAACGGGGGCAGGCATCATGGTAAAGTTAAGAAAGAGGAATAGTCTTTGAAAAAGAAAAGGTTAAAGACGGTGAACCAAAGCCAGGAACCTTGATTCTGACCCTAGAGCTTTCCCACAGAAATTAAAAGAAAAGAAACAACTAAAGTGATGGGGTCAAGGCCTCTGTCTCAAGCTTTTGCTTTTCCCCTGCTTTTAGAAAAGCTTCTCCTGGATGTAAAGTCTAACAATTAATGGAGTTTGGTATGAACCAACTAAACATTAAGACTTAAAACAGAGCTTCTATTCCCTGGAGGCTAATTTAAAAAATCAACTCTCTGAAACCAAAGTGTGACCCATGTTCCTAACATTGCAGAGTCTCTGAGATCTCGGATGTTTCGCAATTATGCCAAGTCGCAACCGGCCTATGTAAAGATGGCATCTCATTATGAGTGGATCCCAGGGAAAAGTAGGTTCACATGACAAACCAACTTATTGTAGGCCCAAACAAAGTAATGATGCAAGCCCTGAGGTCTTCCTTTCAATACTCTTATCACATTCAATCAAGGCGATTTACATGCATGAAACAAGCCATTTTAACCTTCAACCCCAACCAACACCACCACCCCAGATTCATGAAGTCGGCTTTTATCTCGAACTACATTGGCAGAAATAGCCAGTGAATTTGAGTTATTGGTGGCCTTGACAAGAGGAAATTCGCATTCGCGATGTGCATATTGAAACCAGAAAAGTAAGGATAACTAGCTGCAGGAGTTAGTAGAGATGCTCTGCAAAATCACATTCGCTACATAATCCTGAAAAGGATGCTTCTTGATTCTACATGCAGCTACTACATGAGGCTGGAAGGCACATTCTAAGAGGCCAATTGTCGGTCTTATTTGCCTCTCCTTGAAACCATGGAAAAATCATGATTCCATCAATATCTTCTACATATGGCCAAACAGATAAAAACTCATCTTCTACAGAGAGAGAAGCTGGCTAATTTAATAGTGTTTCTGAACTTTATGACATCAAGACATCTTGATACCATTTATGCAACTGATCCCTCTTAAAAAAGATCATGAGCTTGCCTAGCTTTCTTGACATGCTTGATAATGAAAGGGCAGGACAAAGGACAGTCCACAGACAACTAACGAGCACCCTTTCTTTTCTTCTTCAGTGAAGTGCAATTTCACATTCAGCATGTCCAATAATGCGTTAATCCTAAAACTACTTGGGCCTTTCTTTTTCCCATATATATGTACAAGATGAGTATCCAGAAACCTCTAATTGTCTGCATCATCCGCCTTCTGTCCTTGTCCATCGTAAACCTCCAGTTATCTCCTTCCTCTATTTCCCACTGTTTCTTTAATTCATACATGGCTTTGGAAGCAGCAGCGGCAATTGATGGATTGCTATCTTGCGCCAATCTCTGCAATTGAAATCAGACATTAGGTTTCCTACTGTTAATGTAGAATATTTACATATCCACTGAAGGAACTTATCTTTACTTCAAAAATTGACGAGCTTGGTCATATTAAAAATAGTTACCTGCAGTGCTCCCATTCCTGCATTTCCAAGTGTCCACATGGATGGTGCTGTTGCTAATGCATTGGCCAGGGCACGTCTAGACCACCAAAGAGGGGAAAGTTAAGTATATTATAGCAGATTCCTTGATTAGATTCCTAACGTCTATATACAGAGATCCATATCTGGATTACCAGAATCCCAAACTAAACCACCTTATGCCCAGTGATACCTCCAAACCAGTAGGCTTCAGATAGAATATTCGGACAATTTCCGTATTGAAGAGCACAAAAGGCATATAGGAATGTCATTTTGGACTTAATAGACAAAAAGTGAAATCTTGATCAACTTCTTCCCACAGTTGCAAGTAACAATCGCGTCAACAATGGCTTCAGACCATTATAGCTGAAGACAAGATAAGATAAACTAATTGCATGCATCAAGGACAAATAATTGCATAAGATGATAAAGAAACTCAGACGTATATGATTCTGATCCTTCAAAAGTATAACAAACGATGGTGCTATCACTATTCAGATCTCACAGTGTATCCTCGTAATATGCATCAAGGACAAATAATTGCGTGAGATGATAAAGAAACTCAGACGTATATGATTCTGATCCTTAAAAAGTATAACAAACTATGTGCTATCACTATTCAGATCTCACAGTGTATCCTCGTAATATCCCGCCTGAATTTGAAAGTTAACGTGAGCAAGATAGCTCACCTAGTACTGACGTCGGGAGAACTGGAGCATTCTGCCAGCAATGACACACTACTTTTACCATCCATAGCGTCAAGATCTATGAGGGTTGCAACTAGCAACTCAAGCTGCTTTCCCCAAAATACAAGTTAGAAAACCACCAGTGAACCAATTGCATTGAGAGCATATTTAAGAAAAAGATTACATTCATTTGGAATTAGATGATGTTCGGACCTCCTCAGGATCAGTATAGTCTATTCCATCAGCTTCGGATAGTGCAGATGCCATACTCCAATAAGCTCCCTACTTACATCAAACTAAAGGTGTAAGTTCAAATCCTTCAATGGCGCTAATAGGAGAAGAAAATCGAGAGATGACCATTTCCAAAAGGGACCTGGATAGCACTGATGCGGTCTGCAGACACTTCCCCTGGGAAGGAATCCAGCGTTTTCCCATTCTTTTCGAGCATTATGCGCCCCATCACATCGTGAGATGATATAGAATCAGTTTCTGAAGGCAGAGGACTACAAAGAAACATTTAATGTTAAGGATGAGAGCTTTTAAGTTTTTATTCTTCTGTTGATTTTTTCTAGGGGAGGTTGGGCATTGAGCAATAAGCTAATCAACAGTCGAACTTACAATTTGTACATCTTGCTCACCATCCTGTCATGGATGTTTTTGATAAACTGCAAAATCCATTAATTAAGACAAATTTTAACTAAAGCTTAAAAAAGACTTGAAAGGCATATGCCCTTTGGGATTATAAACACGAAAGGAAAAATGGCCTTTATCTTGTTCTTATTGATCAGCATATTAAACACTTACGAACAGGTATTACAAAGAAAATCATAGCACATCTAAATCAAAGAGCATATTAATGCACCTCCAAAGCCATTAGGGAATCTTCCAGGGCACGCTGTTTTGCACGGAAGTCAGCAAGACGAAGATCAGCCTGAGAGTAGCATTGTGATGAGAAAAGAAGTGACATCTCCATTTAACAGATCTTAAAGCTGAGAGTCAATCTTACATACAGAAGAATTTGTTAAGTATTCAAGACAGAGTTAGAACAGACAAACTTGCTATGCATAGAGCTAGGGAGAGAGCCAGACAAGCAGACAAATATCTTTCCCGCTTAACTGCTATTTCATCAGAACTGAGAAAACAAACTTTTAGAATGACACCTAGGCAGAATATCCACATAGATACTACAGTTGCACCCTGAACCATCGTTCAAGCCCTTTGAGAAGCCAAGACAGTGAGAAAACAACAACATTGGCACGATAATATTCTGCACCACCCTCAACTTCATTTACAGGGATATCTAACCCATTGCTCTACACACAGGCATGCATAGGCCGCATATGTCTTTCTCACACACATCCTAAAGATCAGACTCGCAGGAAAAGCAACATCAGGCGCATAGTAGTCCCACACTTGTACAGCTATGGACATAGAGACAGACAGAAAGGGAGTTTCGAAAAAATTACAGATGAATTACACCTAAAGTAAGGAGTTCTTCACGGCCAACAATGATGTCAATCAAGAGAAATCTTATTCCTGCTATATCAATCAGACAGAGAGCAGATCATGAATTCTTTCCAGTCTAGATGCAATATCTGTTAGGACTTCCTATATAAATATCCAGTTTTGTTTCGTTTTTGTTTTGTTTTGCTCTTCTTCTTCTTCTTCTTTTTTGGGTTTTTTTTTTTTTTTTGTGGGGGGGGTTGGGTTAAGCCCAGTTCACGATGCTCCAGCGATGATCCGAGTCAGGGTAATGGTCAGACCACTTTGGGTCTAAGGTAAGTAGCCTTACCTTGCAATTTTTGCTAGAAGCTGTTTCCAGACTCAAACCGTGACCTCTTCGTCACATGGCGACAATTTTACCATTGCACCAAGGCTGCCCTTCAAAACCCAGTTTTGTATGATATAGAAAAATATGTTCATACAACTGAGCATGCACAAATGTGGATGTCATAAGTGATATAAGACTAAAAAAGACCCGGTTAATGGCATCAATAATTCACATTAATGACCTCATCCCAAGGCATAAAGGAAGCATTGGATACACCAAAAATATCATTGACATAACG
This sequence comes from Psidium friedrichsthalianum, assembly GCA_019149425.1. Taxonomy (NCBI): domain Eukaryota; kingdom Viridiplantae; phylum Streptophyta; class Magnoliopsida; order Myrtales; family Myrtaceae; genus Psidium; species Psidium friedrichsthalianum. Next base: position 9,913 of record JAGVVM010004141.1, read on the forward strand.
TGGTGGATTAAAGTTGATAAGGGCTTTGATGCAGGACCAAGTATATCAATAGGGCCTACCAATTGCACGGAACCAAAGATAATTGCCAGCCACATTGATGAGGGCTCAGGTTGCAAGCTATTCATAGACTTAGCAGATACAGGACATCAATTCTGCAATGATCAGTTATTCTAGTTTTGTAGATCAAGCAGGCATGACCTAAGGAGATCCTGCTAGAAAGTCTGATAACAAATCCTCCAAAATTTACGTACACTGACAGCCCACTGTTTATGGGAGTCAAACAAGCCAAAACACTTCTTCACCATAGCTCATCCCATGCATGGCAAACCTTCAATAATGCTTCAAGGATGTTTAGCATACACTGCATTTGCGATCTAATATAAATCATGGGAGAACGTCCAGTGCAGAATACTAGCATTTTTTCTTCAAATAAATGTATCAATTATATCAACAGTTAAAGGAAACGAAACAGAACAAATATATGAAGTACACAAACCTCCAAGCTCCGTCACTCCAGTGCTGCTCTGCAGCAGTTTTTAGTTTAGACTGTGCTTTGTTTTTAAAGATCTAAGCCAGAGAAAGGAAATATAAGTGAAGAGGAATGTTACCGAATTAGATAGAGGCAGAAGCTATCGAGCATCCTATGTCTATTGTTAAAGACATTGACATAATAACTTGCACATACAGTTGCAATATGACTAATCCGTTCAGCTTTCTTCTTCACTTTACGGTCAATTTTCCCAGTATCCTCTCTCACCCGAGCTGCCAGCAGAAGGTCAAGATAAGCATCATGTTTTTCCTCCCTTTAGTTACAACCAAAAATTTGGAAAAAAACACGCACACACCAGGTGAATAAGTGGCACCACTTGTGCAACAGGGATTGTTAGTTAATAGATACTCGGACCACTAGCTTTGACCACTTTAACTGTGCATTCGACAACTACGACGGAAAAAGATCTTCATATTAGAAAATTTAATGTGATGAAAAAACTTTATGTAGTTTGAAGATGACCAAAACAGTATGAAGTGAACAAGTATGTGTCTTTAGTGGCAAGCGAATTCTGCATACATAACCTCATATCAGATGACGCTAGCAACAGAGTCGTGCTGGTGGAGAAGATCCTTACTCTGCAAATGGAGCACCAATATACTGAGTGCAAAGTGTTAGGGTCAGAAGAGACTTTTAGATTGTTCTAGTGAACAAGTAGGACGGTGTATTTGTCAAGTGCTTGGATGGATCAATTAGAAGGAGAGGAACTTTGGATAACATTGAGACATCACAGCTAGGATGGACCTAAATCCAAACGGTAACAGATTAGGATTGGTGAAAATCGGCAAAGTCAGATGGACCATGTTGTGGAGGAAGTTCACAGTAGTGCGGACAAAGTGGATATATACTCCACATACATTAAAACTGTAATGACCAGCTATGAACCAATGAAAAGCATATCCCAAATTCAAATTGGTGCTTTGAGAGCCAATTTCAGACCTTTCAAAAATCCAGGATGCCGAACAGTTCTCAAAAAGTCAAAACAGGGCTTGCCATGTTGAAAACTAGGAAGCGTGTTAGAGACGACCAAGATGGCAGAGACATTTTATCTCGGTGAAGTCCACTGATGATTGGCTGCAGAAAGATGTTCTGAATAATGGACAATCATGCAACAGCTAATTTGACCTATTTGAAGTCTCCAAAGCGTAGAGGGAAAGTTGAAGGTGGTCGAGGGATCAAAAAGCTTGGACACTTATTATTACCTCCGTGTTCATTCTTTGAGAAAAACCTTGTGCAATCTGAGTGCATTTTTTACGAGAATTTCAGTGTGATTATTGTAACAGCGTGCTTTTGGCATTGAGTGAAAGTTGTGTACTTGTAGAGTAAGCTACGGTGCCTCGGTGTTCAGGGAACTTCATCTACAATGCTGTGAAGGCTTCAAGGGTTTCACAAGGTTTTTATGATAGAAGATATTTGCTCTGCATAAAGATACTTGTATAGGGCCTCGGTGCTAATTATTTTGCAAAGTACTGTTGAGTAGATTTTAAGCCTTGTTATTGGCTATTAGAGCTAGGGAGTATAGTAGGCCAAGTGGAAAGACCGAACCACTATTATTAACTTTCCCAAGATTTTTTATCCTAGCCTCTCTTTACATATTTGTTGAACGAAAATATTCGCTGTGCATAAGATACTTTGTCTGTAAACACTGCTTCATCCTTTACACACTGTTTTGCAAGAAAAAGTTTTAAAAATCCTACAACAATCTATTTACCCCTGTTCGGTTGTTAAGTTCAGTCCCACTTCATAATGTAAATGTGAATATGAATTATTATCATTCTACTGGTTTCTTATGCTTTAACTCACATCATTCTTTAGGAAGGATAGGATGTATTAGTATAGCACTGGTCGACAAAGGAAGCATGAGGTGGCCCTGATGCCCAGGCCACCAAATTTCCCTTTATTTTTTATCAAGCAAAACTATGTCAACTTGGCAGTGTAGTTGATAATCCAGATAAAGTGCTTAGCCTTCCTCCACCAACCCACCCAAAAGAAAACACAAAGCTCAAAGTTGGCTTTTTGAGTCAAAGTTCGCGGGGGAGCTCAAGTTCTCATTTTAGTAAACTTGTAGCTCAAACCACATGAGATCAAAATGTCATTGGTGTAATAACTTACCATCGAGCTTAAGAAACTCTGAGCTAAGGATAGCAAACATCTTGACGTGCACGAGCATCCAATCTCATTATGCCACTGATAAGGAGTGTAACAACGAGCAGATAGCAACGCCATTACTTGTGGAAGGCACAAAGTTCTTAAGTATTGTAAGGAGGATCACTAATTATTTTCCCATGCTTTCTTAAAAGATAGTATGTAGACCCAAGATAGTCAATACTACCGGGAGAGCAAGACAATGTCATTGCGAGCCCTTTCATTGACAAACTTTGCATCATCTGAACAAATCTGCAAGCTTCAGCTAAAACAATGCCTTGATTGAGTAGTGCCATATGGTGCCATTAGCGGGTCATCTTTGTCTTCTCCAATTTGTGCACTAAAAAATTACACACACGAAAGAGCATTACTCATTAAGAGTAAAGCTACAACTGTGTTGACAAAACTTTAAATAGAAGTATCATGTCAGAATTATCGGACATGAGCAACTTGCAAATTGAGAAGGAAATTTCATACCACATGCTAATAATTGAGCATGGCAACTATTAGGAAGAAAAAATCAAACTAAAAGGAACAGGATGTTGTGTAGGCCTAATGACAGCAATCTTCAGCAAAAAATGCTGTCAAAGTTCTCCATATTCAGCAACCGCATCAGCTTAGAAAACTAGCATCATGACAAATTCTTTTTGCTTCTCTCAACGAGAAATAAAAACTCAACAAAGTGATGAGCAATTTCGCGGACAATATGAACAGAATCGGGTGAATTGTCTTACCAAGTTCTATTTGAAGAATCCCCAGACTGTCTAGCACATTCAGTTGCTTCAGTATCAGGTGTTCCCGTGGAAAAGCATAAGACTGACAATCCCCGAGTGGCCACCACGAGTAGGAAGAGGTTTTCCACACAGGCGACGCAGGATATCCTTTGATGATTTCAGTTTCCCTGACAGAGACGTCCTCTTCGCAAATGTCTATGCTCATTTGACTCGGGTGGACAGGACTTAGCTGGATAGAATTTTCGAAAGCGGGTGTTGTCCCACATGGTCTACTGATGGTATTCCGATCAGTCAATGATGGACTTTGAGAAAGCTTGCTGGTTGTGAGCGCCATTAGGGATCTACACAAACAGCCAACTGATCAAAGCCAGGATTTGCCTGACACCCTGTTTAGCTCCAAGTTAGAACAAAATACATATACGCTGTACAAGATCCGAGGAGAAACTTAAGCAATAGTCAAACGGATATAGGCTAAGACAACTATCGAAGACTTGATCTAAGCATCGGTTTGAACAAAAAGCGCATTAATTTGATACGCATAGACTGGACTAGCAGGTAAACTAAGTTCACGCAATATGGGTATGGATCAACAATAATGGGACTCTTACCATGTCACTTAAATATGAACAGAATCAACAAACCAGACTGAACTACCCATGAAAACGGCTGGTACCCGTTATAAATTATCAGCCTTATGGGAAAAGAAGAAGAAGAAGGGACGAATTCTTGCAGCCTAGTCAAATTTTTGAAAGAGAGACCAGCTTCTCGGACTGAACCAAGTACAGCCGATACAGTGTACAAAGATGGCACATTTGCATGACATCCCTTGATCAGAAACAGGCGGTCGAATAACAACTGCGCACTTACACGAGGGTACTGCCTCAATTTTGCAAAGCAGGCAAAATGAGTGGGTGATCGTAATCTCACTGGTACGAGGAAACACCAGCTTCGCGCAAGCACAGAGAGTTCGAGAGGTCGAGAGAAAGAAGTAGGCGGCGGGAGGGGAAGCGAGGGGGAAGACGAATCTGGAGCCACACGTTCAACATGTGGCCCCCGGGGGTCGCCCCAGCGTTGCACGGTATGGGAAGGAGACAACAAGGACGGACTCGTTGTCGCTATTGTGGAGGGGAATCGGTGTTTGCGGCGACGAGGTGGAGTGAGTTCGGATAATCTTTCAAGGTGTACTTTGGACGAACCAGGAACTGTGATTAGATGGAATGCCACGTCAAAAATTGAAATTTTTTTTACGGTTCTCATTAGATTTGTAGACCAAAGGCGGAAATTTTCAGTCTTTTAAGCAGTGCATGATAATATTTCTGCTTCAGAAATTAATTTCTAATCAGAAGTTGATTTTTCTAGTTCTGCCTCAAATCAGAGAAAGATGTTTGGTAAGAAAACAAAATTTCCGCTTCTCGAATAGAAATTCATTCGATAATAGTTGAAAATTTTTACTTTTGAAACATTATTAACCCAAAATATTGTACGAAAAATTATTGATATTAATCTAAAATGCATGTTATTCAAGAAAATTTAAATGCAAATACTGACGAATTTACGTATAATTCGTCATTTAATTATTTATGTAAGCGCGGACCAAATTATGAAAAAGTTGTATTAATGAATACGATAGCCGAGCCCATATATCAACACTAAAAGCACGGGTAGTTTCGCGACTTCCTCTCATGTTCCTCTGGCATAGTTTATATCGTAATAGGCATAATATATAAACTTTTTCATGCCTAAACCGTCTCTATAAGCACAAATTTATGGTAGTTGTATGTGCCCTAAGATCACCTACATATTAATGAGAACTTGGGACATTAAATTATAATAATGACGAGCTTGTTTTGACATGAAAGCAGCTCTAGGCAGAAAGAAAAAAGGCAAAAACTGAGGTATCCTTTTTAACTTGTCAACCCAATTTTGGTTTTTCTGATTTTTTTTTTTAAATGGAGGGCACGAGATCACAGGCTTCGTCGGATCAGAGAAAGGTGTTTTGGAGCAGCCACCCTATTGTTGGACTAAACCAGAAAAGACAGAAAAAAAACAAAATATAAGAGTTCATGCAAATAAGAATATCTAACTTATCAATAACAATCAATAAAGATAGGTGCGCAAATCAAGGAATCAAGAAAATTCGGATAAAACGCATCAAATCAAAATATGGCATCTCTAATAAAGCCCAAAACACTTAGAGAAAGATTGTTTGAAGGTTTGAAATGAGTTGGGGACATTTGGACATAATTTGTCCAAATGGGAAAAATTGTCATTTAGAAAAGATTTGGAATAAAATCATCAGAAATAAGGTTGGCTAGTCGAATGAGCCATTTCCAATTTCTAAGATTTTTTGAAATTTTTTTGGATTTTTGAAACAATTTGCCCATAGGAGAATAAAATCATCGTTTGAAAAAGATCATAATTGAAAATCACAAAAGACGGATTTGGCCAGTCAAATTTAACTATTTCTCATTTTCTGTGATTTTTTGAAATTTTTCAAGATAATTTACCCATAAAGGGAAACTTAGTTATTTTTTAAGAAAGATAGGAAAAAAATATCAAAAATAGGATTGACTAGTTAAATAGACTCATTTCTTAATTTTTGAGATTTTTCTAAAATTTTGGAATTTTTTAAGGATTTTTTTCCATTTTTTTAGAATTTTTTCTTACGAATTTTCCATTTTTTTGGATTTTTTTAATCATTTTCTGATTTTTCCTTTTTTTTGAAATTTTTTATTATTAAAAGATTTATCCGGATTGGGTCGGGTTGAGACAAACTAGCTAAGAGAGAGAAAAAATTTTTTGAAAAGGGAGGGCTTAAATGAAAAAAAAATGACTTCTCATGATGATGAGTAACTTTTTTTTCACTTTTCAAAAGTTCTCCAAAAAATAGCTTCTGAAGTAAAAAAGTTATTTCAGAAGTAGAAATATACAATTGTAAACCAAACAGATTTCTGCTTCAGAAATTGCATCACCAAACGGATTTCTACTTTTAAAAACACTTATAAAGCAGAAATTCTGCTTCAGAAGCGTTACCATAAATGCCCTTAGCCTTTGAATTGAGATATAGAACAAAGAGTAGACTTAGAGTCTTGAGTCGATGTGCTGGTGAAAGCCAAAAAAAAAAAGGAATAAAGATTTTATGTTTCTTCCCCTTCCATTCATATTAAATATGTAATTAAATTCGCGGGCGATGCTCGAGATCATGACCCATCAATCATATCGCTCTCCTCCAAGTAAGGATGGATACAAACACAACCTTTAAAGTATTATCTGGATACGTAGAATACTAACTGACTCACTAATAGAGGTATGCAACTGAACCGGGTAAAATCGAGAACTGGACTAAACTGCCCAAAAACAAGTCCGGTTCTCGGCTCCCAATTTTTGGTATCGATTTGAATAGGTCCAATTTCTGGTTCCAAGTGAAGACATGACATTCCGAAATTTTTCACATTAGAAATATTTAGAAAATAAAAGGATATTTCTTGACTTGTTTCTTAAGTCACCAAAAGCTTCTAGAAGAAGCTAAAACATTTCTTGCCAAGGAACCTATCTTGTAGCTTCTCGAGAAAACTATTTCGTAACTTCTCGAGAAAAGTATTCCAAAAATTCTCGAGGAAGCTATCCAGTAATTTCTCGAAGAAGCTACTTCGAAGCTTCTGGAATTAATATACAAGTCAATAGAAAGTCAATTAGAATACATAAATCAATGTCAAGTCAAGATATAATCAATATCATTTTCGATAAGTCAACATGAAGACAAGAAGTAAATGACAAATAGAAATATCATTTTCAAGCATTTAATGATATGATAAGAATAATGTCGCTTTCAAGTAATTAATAATAGGATAAGATCAATGCCGTTTTCAAGCAATTAATGTCAAGATAAGATCAATGTCACTTTCAATAATGAAGTCAAGAAACTATAAATGAGTTCACACTATAGGATTAACAAAGTCAAGATACTATAAATGAGTTCACATTATAAGATTAATAAAGTCAAGAAAATATAAATGAGTTCACATTAATAGGATTGGCGAAGTCGAGATGATATAAATGCGTTCATATGTGAAATATCTTGTGAAAGAAGCCAAAGGAACCTTGTGGAGCAAGTTAGGAAACCACTACAAATAGGGCCTTGGTTTTCTCATTTCTAATATCCACCGACTCTCGCACTCTCTCTCATGCCAATCTCTCTCTACCTCCCTCGACGCCACCTCTCTCTCACTCTCTCACTCTGCTGTCACCGCCTCACTGACGCACCACACGACGTCGTCTTCTCGCCTTGTTTTCCTACTTATCATAAGATAGAATACTTATGCTTGGGTAATAGCTAAATGGGATTACTAGATCTAATGCGGTAACTTCCATTGTTACTTAAACAAAGTATTGCATTAGATTGACATGTATTGTGTGTATTTTGTGTGCGATACAAGTGTTATTGCATTAAGTCACAACGAGGCTTTTCTTGCATTCAAATGATTTGAATCATGCACTTGCAAGAATGTGTTTGAGCAGGTTATCCGAGGAACAATGTATGGCTTGGATAGGCATTAATCAGGGAGCTAGTAGTGCCTATTACTTCCCTTAAAGTCCCAAGGGTTCGTATTGTAGGTATGTTATGGGTCATCATCCTCGTAAAGGTGATTATGCGAGAAATTTATCATTATGTAACGGTGAACCCATGGTGAGCGTTCCCAAGATACATCTTACTATTTATAGCCTGGATAGGCACAAATCGGAGAGCCAGAGTAGCCGTTTGATGTGAATTGATGCATTTGTGACCTTTGAAGAAAAATTATGTGGTGGACTCCACGCATTTGATGATTTGCAAATGAAGAATTCGCGCTCATTTTTTTCAATGCATTACAAGATAGCTTTGTTGATTATTAAGTTGACATTCCTCCTTCAAGCCTAATAATTTCATTTATTGGGCCGTTAGCTCATTCCTTATTTTTCAAGGCAATTGAGGTGGCCTTGCCGCATCTCCGTTGCTTGGATTGCCAACTCACATGGGATATTCCTAGCATGAAGTCATGAATGTAGAAACTGACGTCGAAAAGTAGGTGGAAGAATGCTCATAGGTCCTCTGCGCAATTTCGATGGATCATCAGGTTTTCAAGGCGAAGTGATGCCTTAAGAGAGTACTTGAGTCAAGATGAGGAAGAGGCCCTAACAGTTTAGTAAAAATATGAAGGGGCAGAGTAGCCATAGTCGATGGTAACCTTTCAAATTTTGATAGTAAATAGTAAATAAGGTTTGTGTATATTGTAAAATATACCTAAGGAAATGTGTAAAATTAAGTATGTTTATAAATATCTTGAAAGTTCCTATGTCTGTTAAATTAGGATAGCTACTAACGTTTCCGCAAATAAAGAATAGAAATTAGCAGAAAATAAGAATTAAATTAAATAGAGGTAGAATAACGAGATATAATTCCTGAGTCTTTATAGAAGACCCACTCAAGACTGGACGGATTTTGGAACCGGTTCTTAGTTAAAGTAAAAACAACATAATTTCTCTAAATTGAGTCTAACTATGCATCGTCTCATTTGTTTCTTCTCGATTCTTTGTCGCCTCTTTCTCTATTCTTTGGAGTAATATTTTTATGAATGGATGAAGTTTAAAAAATTATTTTAATGTATGGGGAACTGAGTTTTATAATTTATGTTTTATGTTATGTGTTTGAACTTTTTATTGCTTATAATTATAGGTGGCTACGTGTTTGAAATTTTCATTGTTTATAGTTGTATGTAACTACATGTTTGGCAAATAGGGGTTTATGTTGATCCTCTTTTACTTTGAGCCATTTTGTTGCTCATATAACTTGCTATAAAAAAAACTCAAATAAAAGGAAAAAAAATAAGTTCTCAAGTAGACCCTGAAATCGGACCGGAAAAACAAGAAGGTTCTAAAACCAGTTCCAAAAAACAGAGTAAGTTTCAGGCTTTAGATCGGGAGCCTACCCATCCTGGAACCAATCGCCTCTAGTCACTAACCGTCTTAGATTCTAATATGCAAAATTCACTTTTGTTACATGTGGACTTTCGACTTCACAGCCGTAAGCCTTAATTTGTTTTGTGCAAACTTTTCACGACATCTTAAGTTAACATGATTTGAGATTTTCGATGATATTCACCCTTACATAAATTTTAGCTTTCAAGGCTTTTGGATCGATGAACTAGAGCTATTGCATTGAGTTTGTAGCAGAATCATCTTTGCATAGACTCTCCCAAACACACCGGTGTGTTTGTGATAGTTGACTTGTGACTAGTTTAAAGTGTGAAAACCTAAAATTTTCAAGACATAAATCCTGCGTTTCAGATCATTTAATATTTTTAAATTAAGATGAAAATAATCTCAATTTGAAAGTCATCAGCCAGGAGTCGCACAATGTAGCTTTTTTGGCTTTTGACTTTTGTGCTAGAAAACATAAGTTGGCCCTCGAACACTCCCTTTCTTCATTATCATGAGACCTATATCTTCATATTAGTCTAACATACAAAGTGCTTTAATACCGTATGCCATGGGGGAAATTTTTCCTTTTCACGAATTGCACCCGTGTACTGTAGCCGGAAAGGAGGACATAAACGGGGAGAGGCTAGATTCACAAACACAATATAGCCTGCTTCACATGGTAGCACTACGAATATCTCACAAGGAACTAACTGATCAAGCGCTGCACGAGAATCAGGCTCGACACCTTAAGCCTCATATGATACAATGCTTGTAATGCCACATCAGTAAACTCTGGCTAAAAGAGTCGTCGATGAACTACAAGTCCATCGCCTTGACAAGTAAGAGAGAAGCGACGCCGATTCTACCAATTAACTCTGCCAGCAAAAGCACGACAAATCAGTGCACATCTGATCGCTGTAGTTTGCAAATCCTAATGGGGTAAGGGATGTACACATGCGAAATCACCAGCAATGGCATAAAGTGCAGGGACACATGTTTAACCCATGACTTTCGGACGCCATCCTGCTACAACGTCCTCCTTGAGCGCCCGTGTTTTGACGAATGAATCTCTTGAGAAGACACTCTGGGTGAGAAAAACAGAGCATTATTAGAATAAGGGAGGAGTATAAAAAGGGAAACATAAGCTGATCAGCCACCTAATAAATTTTACCAAAAGAGAATCCCAATTATATAAGTATGCTGAATATGAGAATATATCATGTAATTGGGAAAACTTTAGGAAATTTCAAGGAATTATTGCTGCCATCAAAACTTGTCTAGACAAAGCAGCACATATAGGATTAAGGGGAAAATGTTTAGGCAGCAAGCATAGGCGAAATAGTATAATAATTGCAATATCAGAAGAATCTTCATATGAGAACATCATTGGATATTGAGCACTAGCTTTTCACAGTGAATCAATTTGTTACAGTCAAGTCGCAGTCATACTACCAGAAGACCGATTTCAGTTACCTGCATGTAAGACTTCACATAAGGTAGAAAGTCTGGCACCGACCAATTCTTATAATGACCCAAAGCAATCTCCATGTGGTATAGCTTTGGCCCTAAGGACAAGTCTGCTGCAGAGATCTCGTTCCCATTTATAAAAGGGCCCTAGAGGATCAGAAGAAATTGAATTAACACTCACAAGTTGGCAGGAATTACGAAACAGAATTATGTGAATGCCCTGCCGCTCAATAGCAACAAGCTGTGAAAGACTATCTGCACTGCGTAGTGACAGTAGTGTGTCGCTATGCTGTCCAATCTCTAATATAACTCATCCCTGTTCATTGTTTATCATGGCATTCGTCAGAAGCTAAGACTGAGTATGATAACGCTTCAAAAAAAGTGTTTCTGTTCCCAAAGTATTCAGGAACACTTTGGGAACAGAAACGCGTAAGGTAAAAAGGCGTTCCCAAAGTGTTCCGAGAACGCTTTTGACAAATAAAAACAGTTTTGATGTAGAAACACGAAACAACAAAAACTTGTTTCTGTGTTCCCAAAACACTTTTTAGAAACACATTTGGAACATTTTTGAGAAACAATTGGAAACACTTTGGTTCTTAAACACACCCTCTTTTTTTTATTCTTGCACAAGCAGCTCCTCCCTCCTCTCCTTCTGTGTTCCTCAACCAGCCAACACCGCCGCTCCTCCGATGAGTTTTCGCCGATTCCTCCTCTTCTTCTTCCTCTTCTCGGCAACCGACGGACACCTGAGGAGCTTGCTGCTCAAATCTAGGCAGGGCTTGGCCTCGCGCGACGAGCGAGTGCGAGGCTGACCCCTGCCATCGCCAGTCGAGCTTCGACCTCGGCCAGCAATGGCGAGGGTTGGCCTCGCGCTCAACCTCAACCGGCGATGGCGGGGGTCGGCCTCGCGCTCACCGCGCAAATGCGTTTATGTTCTTTTTTTGTTCCAGGAATAGAATTTTTTTGTATTTTCCAAACACGTCTCTGTTCTCAGAAATCGTTGTCGGGAACAACAACAAAAAAAAGTTTTTCTGTTCCAAAAGTTATTCCAGGAACAAAAACGTTACCATACGCAGCCTAAACTGCTACTACAACTCATTCATGCAGTGTCATTTCTGTCACTTCTTACTGTACTACTCTGTTACTTCAAAGATTGTACTTATGCAGCACGTTTCTGCAGCTGGTCTATCTCTAGTTAGTCTTGTACTGTGGTTTTGACAGATCAAAATCTGTGTAATGATTCGGTTAGCATATGCACTAAAAACTTCAGGCCCACTATGGATTTATCACAGTTAAAAAGTATAGAAATCGACTCTTCCACTCCTACTCTAGGCAAATTTGGCACATTTTATAAAGATATGCTAATAGCATCAAGTCAATAAAAACACACTGATTTTCCTTCTTGTCTCTCCATTCTTTTATTATTTGGCCACATGAAAAATTCTGAAATCCAACAATAAACCTCTAGATGCCCTTACAAATGAATTTAACTATTGCTGATTACGCTGCCCCTGCTTTCTCAATTCTTACGTGCTTTCTACCCAATGCCTGCACCAGCCAAATTCTACATTGATAATTTTACTATTACTGAGGTTCAAGTGCATCATTTACTTTAACTCAGAGATTACAGTGTTCATACCAGTTCCCCAAGCTAAGCATCCAGTTCTTGTTTCTTCCTCTCTCTGTCTTTTTTTTTTTTTTGGCCAACAAGCATCTTGAACCACACAATCGTCACCAGTCGTATAACCAACTCCTAAGACATTTGAATACTTTCATACAAATTCACACCTGGTTAATGTAAAATCTATTTAAGGAAATAATTAAGAAGAGAAGCAATCCTATTCAGAGGCTCAGTCTTTGTAATCAGTCCATCATCTATAAGGAAAAGATATCGATATCAGGGAGCCAACAATGCTTTCAAAAGGTAAGAACAAATATTGCTGCCAGCTCAGATAGGCACGAGATAACATCTGTGTGGTAAAAGTTGAGCACCTACAAGAGGGTCAAATGAGGACTTACATTTTCTTTGATATGGTCATTGAGAGAACTGAGCTCATTAAGGAGTGCCTGCTCAGTGCCATCAGTGGAATCTTTGCTCTTGAGAAAACCAAGAAATGTTGAGAAAATTTTTGACCCACTACACAGAAGAAGTACATCATACAGCTTAGTTCATCACCTTTATTATACTAAAAATATCATATACTGCAGTGATTTCTGTTGCCATCCTTGACCATTCAAGCCAGGTGGTATTGGCAATATAGTAGACTGTATCCAAGAACCGCTAAAAAAAGCATGCAGCAGTTCAGAGACGAATCAAAGGAATAAAAAACCAAACATAATGAAGTCATGGTGATGGCTAAATTAACTGCAGAAGAAAAGAGAATAGCATTAAATATAATGAATGACCTTGGATGACAGTGACAGCTGGAAACCATTGAATTTCAGTGGGAAAAGCTGAGACAGGTTTCTTGACTCCAGATGCTCAGATCCATGGTAATACCAAATTAAGCATATCAAAGACCAAAAAGCATTGTGATTCTGAATGATGGTTCAATTAGAAATTTCAACTCGTAAAACTCTTGTCATGATTCGGCAATGATATCAAACAGATGGTTGTTTATTGTTATCGGGGCAAGCATATCTTTTTTAGTGTTGCAATTAGGACAGACAGCAAATGCACCACCACGTGAAGTAAAGAGAAAACATGACATGAGAAAACACCACTCAACTCAATGAACCGATTGATCCATCCAGCAGCAAAAAACAGAATGGAAGGAACATACAGCATCATATAACAGTAGCACATATTTCATCAGAAATAATCGGTAAGATGATTATTTTGCAAAGAAAAGCCCAACAACATAATAATAATAATAAAAATATAAAGGTACATTGAAGCCTTCTCAGCTGGGGTCATCAATGGTGGATCGGGGTACTTTTCTTCCAGTGATTGCGTGATGACATCTGAATCTGCAACCCATTTCTCATCAAGTTTCACCACTGGAACTTTACCTTCTGGGTTGATTTTCAAAAACCTACACACCAGATGTAAATATTTGAAAAATTGAACCAGCCGATAGAACTGCTTGCCGAGAAAGAGGTATCCAAAAACAAATGCTTGAAATTAAGAAGCACAGATATCTAAACCGAGAAGCAACCACAGATTACCATTCTGGTTTGTTACTGAAATCTACCAATTTGAGGTCATAGGGAAGATGCTTTTCCTCCATGGTCAGTAGTACCCTCTGACAAAAGGGACCTGAAGAGGGAATTCGAGGGGGCCAATAATTAGTTTCACAGGCAGACTCACTCCAGCTAGGATGCCAGACATAACGCATTTCATGCATGACGACTGAAAGATATGTATACATAACTAATGAATTACAGATATCATTTGGAATGGTGCTTAGATTGACACCAGGCAATCACAACATCATGCTATAATCTTTGCTTATTTGCTAAATGCAGGTCAGGAAAAAGTTGCATGGATGTAAGCAAAGAAAATAGCTTGAATGTCTCTTCCAGGCGTCAGGTGAGAACCTACAGCCTGCACCGTAGATTGGCACGTGAAAGAAAACTTCCACTCAACTTATCTCATTCAATCATCTGGGCAATTCCAAGGGCAGAAAAATATTATAATCTCCAAGATGCACTTCCCATTCACTTATAATACAACTTTTATAAATGCTGCCCCCTTTGTGAATCAACTAATACAGACTAAGCATATTAAGCTATACGAATATAGCTTATAAAGAAGTTAGAGAACGAATATACCAGAATAAACAACTGAACTATCAACTTTCTCCAGCAGCGAGGAAAAGGTCAACAAAATTTCTTCTTTTCTTTCCCTTTTGGCTACTCGATGACATGTATCTATAAGATGCACGACCATTCACTCACAATATGCAATCTCATAGAACATGGCTATTCGAGTTATACACTGATTAAACAGTTTCATCAATGTCCATCACTGTGGCTCACTCTCCCCATAATCAAACAGAGTATGAGCAGCAATTAGAAGTAAAAGGCAAGAAGGCCATAACTCACAGTCACCCAACTTGTTAGGAATGGTTACAGAAGCCTTGGCGCAGACTTCTAGAGGGTTCAAAGCGGATGACTTTGCCATTATGCACAGTCTTCTTTGGGAGCTACCACAGCGCTGTTTGAAGTAGTTGGGTAAGATGGTGTAGCTTGGGAGACGGAGACCAAAGCCCAGGTCTTTCATCGTCGAAGAGAGGACAGAGGCTGCAGGTGTTATTTTTGCGGTCGACATTTGATATTCGCTTCCTGTTGCGTCCAAGAGATGGGAATTTCTGCAGCTACCTGTCACTACATGCAGAGTTGTAACTATCGAAAGCACAAAATCAAACGGTATAATCAATTCTATACTGTAGGATGCATAGGGTCCTTTCCCCCTTCATCTAAGAGGTCGAAAAAAGTGAAATTCTCTCTCTCTCTCTCTCTCTCTCTCCTCTTCTCCATTTCCATTCCACGGAACCTTTATTCGCATTCCACTCCTTTCAAAGATTTCCCCCCCAAGACAAACATTCCCTCACAACTTTAATTGACAGTTTTAAAATCCCCTTCATGTTTCATCAACTTATTCTTGCAAGGTTAAGTAATTACTCCTTTACTAACTTTCAACTCCACTGTGGATAAAGCATACTGTGAAAGACAAGGTGTCTTTGACCCAAAAAAAAAGACAAAGGGGTCTGAGGTATTTATCTAATTCAGCTTCCACTCACACTCAACCCGTGAATCGAATGGCATTTCTTTTCTTCTTCTTTTTCTCATTTATTCCCTTTTCGGGTGGGTGATAACACCTTCCACGACTAAGTTACGACAATCCAATTGGACCGCTGTGTTCAATCTAGGCGAACAATATAGAGCAGAAAAACAAAAAGTAAAGAGGAAATCTCATGAAGAAGAAAAAACCCAATTGAACTAACTAAAAAGCTAGTCGAAGAAACGAAGCAACAACAATGTTCCAACGCAAATTTCGACATGACCCAGTAATCAGTGCGGCGATATTGCAATAATGTCATCACAGAGAAAGTAGGGAACTCCCGAAAGATGTTTATTTGGGCCTCTGCGAACGGTGCCAATTCTGTAGAGCTAACAGAACAAAATGGAGATGGCGAAGGGGGGAGATGTGGAAGAAAAGATTAGGAAGAAAGTTCAGAGGGAAGCAAACCAACCTGCGCAGAGAGAAGAGGCAGGAGCTGCGAGCCTGCGAGCACACGCAAAACAGCAAAGCGTCGAGTGGGACTGTGGCCTGGGAGCCTGTGATGCGGGAGGACAAATTCGGAGCCACAATCGCAGGCGTTGCTTATCGCGGGTGAACGAACCGGAAGAAGACAACGAGGACAGCATCGGGAAGCATCTTTCTTTTGTTCTCTCTTTTCTTTTTGGGTTAAATGATTCACGAGAAAAATTTTAGACAAGAGAACGAAGTGTTCTCTTTTTTTTTTTATAATAAAAATATGAAGCGAATCTTGTTTCACATAAAAACTTTAAATATCATCATTTTCTTAAAAAATAAGTATCTTAGAAGTTCTAAAATTATGAAGAAAGTACAATTGAGTTTTAAAACTATCAAAAAATGCAATTAAGTTTTAAAAACTGTCAGAAAGTACAATCAAGTTCTAAAACTTGTCAAATTGGTTAAATCAAGCCCTTCAATTGATTGCATTTTTTGAAAGTTTTAGAACTCATCTACACTCTCGTCACAAGTTTTAGGACTTGATTGTATCTTTTAAAACTTTTAGGATTCAGTTGTACTTTCCTAACATGTTTTAAGACTTGATTGCATTTTTTTGAAAGTTTTAGGATTCAACTGTACTTTTGTGATAAGTTTTAGGACTTTCGGTGCACTTATTTCTTTTTTCAAATAAGGGCCTAAGGTGAATTTTGTTTCAAATAAAAGTTTGAAGCGGTTATATTAGTCTTAAAGAAGAGCTTAACCTTCAAGCTAGTCAAGACATTTTTGTCTTTTACTTTCTTTTTTTCCTTTTTTCATTTTCTATCTTTTCACCGGTGGCTGGATCTGGCGATGGCCGCCCTTGCCAAATCTGGCAACTGTAGCAAACCTCGCTCAGTCACGAACGAGGGTTTGACCTCGCCGAATGTGGCAAAGAAAAAAAAAGAAATGAGAAAAAGGAAAATAAAAGCTAATTTAGAATTGTCTTAGAATGAAAATGCCCTTAATTGGTCGAAATACTAAGCCGGCCATCATCAAACCCTTATTGAAAACCACAATGATCATGGCCACTTCAAGCCCTTTTTTGAAACTGATATGGCCATTTGGGCCCTTATTTGAAACGAATATGCTTTTATTTTAAAAAAAAAATGAGATCACTTTAAGCCCTTATTTGAAGTTTTCCCATGATTCATTTTTTCAAAATTAAATTTTAGTGTCACAAAATCTCAAACCGGTCCATTTACGACAACTCAAGGCAAAGTTGGGGCAATATTGACGTTAGCACATCTTTGAAATGTGAATGAGCTCTTGGAGCAAGTTTAGCATATTTCACAATCTCTGTTCATCAATTTTTCTCAAAAAAAAAAAATGTCATTCAGTATACCCATTTATATAGAATTACTATGCCGAGCCTACGTCACACATTCATTATCCGAGTTGTTTGAAGTATGTGTTTTCTATCTCCGTAATTAATAAGTCATCAGACAAAAGGTAATAGAGGATAGACATGGATGTTCCAGTTTAGGATTTTTAATGATATTTAATTTATGTTTTTCTTGTCTGTCCAATCTAATTTGTGTCGATGAAAAGTATGCAAAATTCAGCCGTTAGAAGACAACGATGCTTGTGATGTCTCCGGTGAGTCTGAGAGCCCGTTTGTAAAGCAGTAACTACTGTGATGTAACTGTAATTAGTGGTATGTTTTTAAAGCTTGTGAGGGTGGGGGACCTCAATTGCGAAGTGCTTGTCAAACACCTTAGAAAAGTTATAGGTATAATTTTCACATTGCATTAGGGCTATAGAGATTAAATACAAAATATATGTGTTCATTAGTGAAAATTCAATTTCAAAGAAGTGGTAAAAGTGCTTATGAAAATCTGCATCTGGGGTCTTTCAATTTTGAGGAGTAATTTCTTTTTATAAGTCTTGAAATCCATTTACATCCTGACCATATTATCAACCTCAAAAAGGTTATCCAAAGTTTTTGTCTTGTGGACAGTGGTATATTTTTCTTTCATTTATCTTATAAGCGATCATTTAAAATATATATATATATATATATATATATATATATTTCAAATTTCACAAAATAAACAAAGCATTCGTGCCTTATTTTTTTCCTTACAAAAAAAAAAAAAAGCATGCATAGCAAAAGGGTATCTGAAGGCATTGGGCCACATTATGATTATTGTCCTCAGCCTACAAATGCTAACAAAGGAAATCGAGGCCTTACTGCGACTGAATTCCATGGATCAACTTGTCGTGCGGTCTTATGAAGCCAATGAACAAATTTGGGCTCCATTTATTTCACAAAAAAATAAATCATTTAGAAAATATTTTTCTATAAATAACCATAATTAGTCAATTGATGCACGAGCATCAAGCTAAATCGTTCCATCGTCAAGCTTAACCCATGTTTTCTCGATTAAACTAACACATTCGCTATTATCCAATTCTACTGCAACCAAATTATGTGGTTCAACATTGAAGTTGTCGATATATAAGACTTGTTATTCGAGACTCTCAATCGACTAGATAATGACTGGAAACTGTTATGATTGAGTTCTATGGTTGTTTGGCGACCTTTAACGGTGACTGTTTGGCTTCCAAGTCTAGCACACGAATTTAGAGGGTCTTTAATAAGTTCCAATAGATCTTATGCTAATTAAATGCATTTAAATATTAAGTTTTTTAATTCACTTCTTTCTATGAGTCTTTATTGTATTTGTTGCTTTCAAGAGTCATGACTGGGTAAATTCCCGAGAGTTTGTTTGCTTTCCAAGAATTTGTAGAGTCATCTCTTCTATTTAGCCATATCTCTATAAATAAAGGTGCGATGTTGTTGACACCTGATTTTCAATCAGTTTTTCCTTTTAAAATTAATAGAAAATCCATAAAAATTCATAAAATTGAAAAATCAACTTTGGGAACCTTGGCCAAGCCTAGGGAATCAATTTTGACCAAAAAATAAATTTTCACATTATATATATATATTTTAATATTTTTTTTAGAAATTAGGAAAATATTTAATAAAAATTAGCAGTTGAGGCCAGTGGAATTTTCTTAGGTATAGTGGGAGCTCTCCTATCCGATTCCTTTATCATTGGAAAATGGATTATTCCTTGGTGGGAACCAGGAGATCCTCTATCCTTGGCTAGTGGTTGTCTCTTAAGCCTGCTTGTGAGCTTCTCATATCCTGCGTCCTTTGTCATGCGAGGTGCCCCCGGTTCATCCCTGTAAGCATCAGTGGTGAAATTCATTAATCCTTGATCCTTTATAATAGACTGATGGCTTGTCATTTAAACCTTGGTGGGAATCGTAATCTATCCTGCATTCGCCATTTATCCATCGACATCCATCCCCCCCATTACAATCTGATTTATTCGTACCTCATTACGACTCCCTCAAAACAACACTCGCCCGCCCCACAACCGTATCATGCATGGAAAATATTTTCATCATCAACAATGATTATTTTTGTAACACATTCTCATGGATGAAAATTAGTTTCTATCGACTGATTATTTCGACGCATATAAACGACATTTTTGGGAAAAATATTTTTTTTACATCAAATCATTTTCCCGCGGAAACAAGCGTGCATTGGTGTTTTTAAGCCGACGACCTTCTTGTGCTTTAGATACCGTAAACATAGCTATGACCATTTCTCATCCCAAAAACCCTTTCTAACAAGTTTTAGGATGATTTGGCAAGGAGAAATTCCGGACGGATTCCGAACCGCTAGGACAATCTAGGTGGCGGGGTCAATATCATCACGATCTTCGCATATCGGTGTGATGAGATCAGTAAAGGTGGCGATGGGGCTTACGGACACCTCAAGAAATCACTTCCAATCGGATTTTTTTTCTCATAGGGATGTCGTCACTTTTCATTCGGCTCGTCAGTTTTGCTCGACCTGTGAAAATTCCCGTTACTAGTGGGAAAAAAACGGGTGGGAGCGTTCCGTGGGCAGAAGGATCGGGTCGAATGCGAACGGATCATACACGTAGGTTAAACATGGGATCAAAAGCCAAAAAAGACCTTTTAGGGATAGGGCACGTTTGAAGCTTAAAACTTATCAAAAAAAAGTGCAATTAGATTTTCTAAATACTTGAAAAAAGTTCAATGTAGCCTAAAAACTTGTTAGGAAGTGCAAGTTTCAAAGATGCAATCATACCCTAAACTTATACAAATTTGTGAAGGTCAAGTCCTTCGTCGATTGCATTTTAACGAAAGTTTTAGGATTTAATTGCATATTTTGAAAGTTTAAGATTCAATTGCGCTTTATGAAAGTTATAGAAGCTTTCATTATAAATCCATTCGCTATTGAAAGAAAAATGTATTTAAAGGCTCCAATTTGTTTTCTTAGAAAATGACAAATGACTGAAACTATTTTTTTTAAGAATGGGTTGCGTCTATATTTCATTACAAAAATTAATAAAAGGAAAATAGTTTCATCGTTATAAACTGATTTAGGATAATCAAATTGGTTACTCGATAGTTGAAGAAGATTTGTTACTGTGATCAATAATTTCAAAACAACACACCAAGCCGAACCATTTTTGTGAAAATATATTTCAAATTCTTAATCATTTTCGCTGGAATAAACAGAGATAAACGGTTGGCTTCAAGAGCCAGCTAACCCCGCGATTAGCAAGTAAAGGCATATGTGTCTAGGGGTGAGCTGTGCGGGGCCGATTTGAGCCTTTTCCAAGGCATATCTAGCTTGAACAAGAGGCTCTTTATTTTGAAGTTCTTCTTTTAATGGTAAGTTTTGTCTACTGCTCCTGGTTTCCTTTTTTTTTTCTGGTTGTAATTTGGCTCTCTTGACGTGAAAATCTTCCGATTCCTTTGGGTTTCGTACGTGGTTTTTGGAGGCCGTCGAAGCTCTCCGCGTTCAGGTTCGCACCCTCGGTTCGAACTCTCAATAGCTAGACAAATCTGTGCTGATGCTACGTCACAGGTCGTAACCAACGTTGGGAAATAATTTTGGGAGAGGCACAATCAGTTAGAAAACCTAGTCGTTATGATAGCGTGAAGGAGAGGATAGAAAATAAAAATTACGACCGAGGAGATAGACCGCTATTAGTCGAAAATCGATATGGAGACTAGTCGTATATTTGTTAGAAAACGACAAGGGAGTCGAGTGCTGCGTCAAATTTACCATCGATATTATTTGAGATTATGATACAGTCCAGTGCTGCAAACTATTGAGCGCGAAATACACCAGAGGTTTGGTAAGATGTCTACTGTTACTGAAGGGACGGCTAGCGCCCGACCCGTGTGATGAACTGAGGGCCTGCTGCACTGCACTGCATTGTGTAATGTACCCAGTTTTGAAAACACACCCAAATGATCCATTTGATAAAATTAATTATTGAAAAAATTGTCTCCATCTTTCCCTCCCCCTCCCCCGAAATTTTGGCAACTATCCATTGAAAGAAGTTATTTGAGCTCTTTGAAATGATGATTTGCAATTAACCTATCAAACGAGAAAGTCAGGTTTGGTCGGGAAAATACATATGCGCTGACCGCAATATTGTATAGGTCAGGTTAATTCGGAATGCAGTAACTTCGAATTCCATAACACAAAAAATTTTACAAAACTTCGTCTAGCTGACTCCATACTACCAACTTAACACTATACCCACCGGTGGGCCCTCTAAATTACTTCTATATCTAGTCCCGACCTCCCGAGCTCAGTTAATTGTTCGAAAAACAAAAAAACAATACTATCTCCCCTCCCCCCCCTTTTTTTTTTTTTTTTTTTTTTTTTTTTTATGGTTGTGTCGATTATATACGTCACTCCTCTTCCACGCTGAAGCTCATTACTCTACAATCATTTAGGGATGGCAAGCTATAGTTTTATTCGTATACATAAAGAGTTATGTCTATTTGTACGATCCTGCACATTTTAATGTTACGTTAAGGCATGCTTGCCTCTGAGTGGACTTATCCTTTGATGAAGTATGGTGTTTAGTGTAGTTACTTTGTCGTATTGTTGGCTGCTGTGGGCTTATTCCGTTCCTAAGTGTGAAGGTCACGCGCTCATGCGTCATCCAGATGGCTGTGGAGCGCAGATCAATCGAGTGCAACCCAGTCGCGTAGGGACGTGTGAGGGACGCTGTTTTCTAAACGCCTCTCTGTGGCGCACCTACGCAGGCTAACGGTGTCGTCGTTACGTGCGCAACCCAACTACCACGGCTTGTCGTCGGCTCTCGTCGTCTCATGCGTCGTTGAAGGTTAATGTCCGTGATTTAATAGTAGTCGATAGACCGCAAGGATGGCCCGATGAGCACCGTGTTAGTAGATGTACTGACGGAATAGTCGAACCTATCTACTAGATTGTTGTAGTGAATGATACAATTCAGAAATCAACTTAGAGAGCGGTCACGACTTGGGACATGTGAACAGTTCACGGGATTCCACTTTGCAAGATCAAAGATATTGGTTGATAGTATGATAGACAATTGGACCTTCTTCAGATTTTGATTTTAAACTCCCAGTCCAGTCCTTTCGAGGGACGTTTCCCTAGTACACAAAGCATCCAGCAGACTCTGAGGCTAGATCCCACAGTATAAAACTTAAATTGTTCATGCTTATTGCCTTTGGCTTGTGATACCTAATTAGAATTGCCTTCTAGCCTAGCACAAATTTGCATGATCTACTTTTACGATGTTAGCTGTGTAGTTTCTGTACCAGATAGCCTAGCTGTAATTCTATGATGCAACGTCAATTTCATAGACCGATAGCTGTTGTTTGCATAAGCGCTAGATCAAGTTGATGATAGGATTAGAATGAGATAGGAGTGCTTTAGACCATGAATGTTATGGCAGGTCGATCTGTGTGACGACTCAAATAAGGTTTATCATGCTCGTAGTGACAGCATATCGCATTGTGTCATATGGATGTGCATAAGATTAGTTCAAGCCTCTTATCTACTTACATTCAATTGTAGCCTGCATCAATGAAGCATGTCAGTGGTGATCTATCCAGTGAGCGCATTGGACCATCGCTGTCGATTCTGTACGCAAGTGTTACGCCAAATCGAGTTTGATGTGTGTTCACAATGACGAGTCTGGTTGATGTGTAACATCGAAAGGTCATGGTTGTATATGGCACTAGCCTTGCGTAACAACTTTGTACGGACTGATAGCATCTTGGAGATCCATTATGATGTTCCATATAGCTGACTCATTCGTTCATAACAGTCTTAATTAATCCCTGATCGATAAAGACTAGAGCTGCGTCATTGCATGAGAATTCACTATGACGAGAGCCCACTAGTGCTTCAGCTAGCAACTAGATTGAGGAGCTTACGTAATCGATTCACACACGTGATGTCATTCTAGTTAAGCATAACATCATATCCTGTCAAAGGAGAATCGAAGTATGCTCGCCGCCTTTAGTCATTTCGCCTCACTTAATTCACCGTCGTACTATGGATGCTCAATCATGAGACAAATAATACATATGATATCACATAGTTCAATGAGATCTATGTTGCAAATGGGCTTTTGCGGGATTTGTGGAAGGAATAGTCCATTTATTAACTAGCGCGAGTAGCGGTAAGCTTCTGACATGCTCGAGCGATTAAATCCTCCCGGTTGTCGTTTTCACACTCAGAACCTCTGCTCCATTCGTCGCGTAAGACAGTCGTTAGATGAAATATTGATGCTATATCGAATAAGGAATGTATAGCACGTCACATTTCAAGGTGTATGTAATCAAGTGACTATACACTTAGATATAGGTCTACTTGTTTCAGGCTATGCTCGAGTGCGGAATCTCACTAGATCATGCTAGAGACATAAAGTGTCAAAACCACCGTTAGCATGTCTATGACAATGTACTCAATGTCTTGTTATAGTAAACGCTGGAGACGAAAAGGGGTTGATGATGCTCCTCCATCGTGTTGTTTTTTAACTGAAGAGCTTGACATACTGCAACTTGAAGCATGTCCTTAATGGGGTTCTGTTGGATCTTCCGGGCTCTATGTTCCGACGTACACACTGCTCGTTTCCTCTTCTGGGCAAGAAATATATCACTCAGGCAAGTAATTTCATCCTTGTTTTTCCTACTTCTGCAGATGCATGAGTCTCAAGTAGAATAGTGGCCTTCTCACTTTCTATTCTCATAGTAAGCTATATAGAATTAATAGATACATTCCAATGGAGCAATGGCAAGAAGTTTACAGAGCAGCCAGGTAACTAAGGACTGATATTATTACTGCCATGGAGTCTAGTTCTGTAGAATATTATAATGTAGTATGGTTTACCATAGAGGAGTTTACATCCAGGTGTAAATTTAAATACAGATAGCCTTTCATAATGATGAAGATATGTGTCTGTAACTTTTTTATGCGTCGCTCA
>JAGVVM010004142.1:0-17144 GCA_019149425.1 Psidium friedrichsthalianum
AATGACCTTGCTGAGGACGACATCGTATATGGAGATATTGACTTGCCAAGCCTCTATGAACTTTGACAATGCATAAGTTTCTTCCAATGTTTTGTGTACATTATCCAAGAGTGCCCACGTAATTATGCCCTTCCGCCGTATTGAAGACATAAATACAGCTTCAAAATTTGTTGTCAAAATCACCTTGATTGAACATTCTGAGTTATTATCTGACCAAAAAAAAAATTCTGAGTTATTCTTTCGAACGTTTTTGGAACTTCCTCTGGCAAGCTGCCTGATTGAACTCCACATAATTCAAACCACTAATACAGCTAATACCCACAGCCACCTAGGCCCCCATATGATGAAAGCCTGTGTTTCAGGGTGATCTTCTGTATGTAACTGGAAACACTATCAACGTTTATCATGGTGCACTTTTGAGCCAATTATTAAATACGAGAGCTGAAGAGACAAAGTATAAACTCCATCCAAATGTCTCCATAAGCCCCCTTTTCAGATTACTAAAGACTTCCTAATAATTTAACTTGAGAGACATGATTTGCCTAGTGATGGTGATCCTTACTAAGATCCTGGAGGTCTTAAGTCTAATTCCAAAAAATATCCCGCCCCATCTGACCTATACAAAACCAAAAAACTTGGATTGAAGCACTAGCATTCAGTAGAGCTAAATGAAACAAACAGCAACCATGAAAAGGTATATTGTGTACCCTTCTTTGTGTGGTTGTAAACGAATCATTCAAGAAAACTTGCTCCGAAGTGTGTAGTGTTATTGGCTCCATAGTAACAAATTCTTGCTCTTCCAGGAAACAAAGTACTTACAGTGTTCCATCTTGATTCCAACATTCTATCCTGGTTTCCAGCTCCCACTAAATGAGTGCTTGCCTCCTGCAACTGGGTAAACTCTGGGGCAGCATTCTGCATGCAAGAAGGATACAAGCAACATTTAGTTTTAAAGAGTTTAACTGCATCCATCAATCGATTAGTGTACCTTTTTGCTGGGTAAGCTAAGTTTCTTGCTAAGATTAATAGTCTCCTTTCTATGTGATTGCCTCCTCAATGATCTGCTGGTATGAAGGGAGCCACTCCTTCGAACTGAATGCATCATACAATTGCTTAAATGTGGTTCAGGACTGCTGTTTGTATAGTTCTCTTCCAGTGCTTTGCAACCCCAGGTGTACATCACATATTTCCGCAACTGTTCAATAAGAAGAGTGAAAATCTGTCAATTCTATTTAAAAGCATGAAACCAATGGGAAATTTGATTCACTCTATTTATACGAGAAGTTGCTTCAGAACTATAAAAGGAATTACTTTATC
The DNA here is from genome assembly GCA_019149425.1 of Psidium friedrichsthalianum. Classification (NCBI taxonomy): domain Eukaryota; kingdom Viridiplantae; phylum Streptophyta; class Magnoliopsida; order Myrtales; family Myrtaceae; genus Psidium; species Psidium friedrichsthalianum. Next base: position 1,318 of record JAGVVM010004142.1, read on the forward strand.
CCAGCGGTCTTGAGCTTTCAGCCGATGTCTAATTTGCCGCAGAACAACATCTTCATGGCGCAGACTCTTAACTCGGTATTCACACTGCAGAAAAACAGAAAAACGAAAAGGGCCATGTTAACAACTGATTGACAATTTAGAAAAGGGAAAAATGCATGAATGCTGAAGCCATCCTTACGGTAAAGGACAACTGCACAATCAACCACCATTAATTTTAGATGAATAAGGTTAACTAAGAAGAAGCTTCGAATATGATTTAAATTTGAGGACCTTGCTCCAGACCTTATTTTGCTTTTTACAATCGATGACTCATCACTACCCCAAACTCTCAGGAAAGAATGCATGAGAAAAGGACATGAACAGCACCTGCACCAAAAAGTAGTAGAATATGCCAATAGTGATGCAATAAAGGCCACCTAGGTCTGCAAGGAAACTTACTGCACAAAAGATGATAAAACGTCATATTCAGGAAAACAAAATTAAGGAAGTCATTATAAAAGAAAAAAGGCCACAGATATTTTTAAACCCGTAATAGGGAGATGATTTTCAAATGGATGGAGCAATTATTTTATAGAGCATTAGGGACTCGGGTTATGCTAGTCTCTGCTGATCATAAATAAATACAGCTTATTATTTAAAAAAAAAAAAAGGGCACAAGCCATCTGCTCGCTAGAGCAATGGTGTTTCAAGTCACCTATCCATGACCATCTTGAGCAGCACAAGGTAAGCCTAAGACAGGGTCAAGGTAGTCTGACAAGTGATGTTAACCAAACCACATCAAATGATGAATCCAGCATTGGCCTTATCATTAACAAGAGGACTTAATCATTTTAAAGCTATTTGAAGGCGATTTTTGGTTAATGACATGGCTGTGAATTATAAACTAGACATACAGCATGGAATAACAGCGACTCAAAGATAAAGAACGAGCACAATTTACATGGCCACAAGTTCCTATCTAGTGGTAGGCAAGCAACCGGAAACCTAATAACACATCTTCTGCTGTACCAACCTATCTTTCTCATAGAGGCCATAGTTTATGCCATCTATGCGCAGCAAGGCCAAATCCAAAGCGCCAGATCGATTGAAGCACAAATGGACTCAGTAATCACAATCACAAAAGCAAGCATAATCTTCTACATAGAGTATCTCTAAGTCTAACAAATCACCTTAGGCTGGCATCCAAATAATGACATATGGGCATCAATAAATCAAGATACACACCTCATCTAACCGTGCAGCAAGAACCTTGGATTGGCTTTTAGCAATGTAAAGTTTCCATGTCTACACTGCAATCAAGTTACTTACCAGGGCCCATAATGCTCTGATTGTCAATCTCGACGATATACGAAGACAAAAAGTTGACATATAATGTGGTGTTGATAATCCCATTAGAACTTTCCAGGGAGGCTTGGAGCTGAGAAGCATCCTGAAAAACTGATCCAGGAAGAAATTCATGGAATAGTGGTTGGATGAGGTGGAGATCATGTAAATTACGGTATATCCTTGGGAACAAATTAAATCTCAGCAAATTTGTATCATTGCCTCTGAAGGTAACTGGCCTATCATCAACCGCGCTCCCATTCCTCAGGGTACCACTTACAAAGCTCACATGTTTTTTTTGTGCCATGGGCCTTCGAGGTAAGATTGAATCGGAAACCAACTGCAGTTGCAGGATTATTTGGTAGATCAACAAACTGCCATGAAAAGTAATAATTGTCTTGAGACAGCTGACAATTGCTGCACCTGAGTGTTACGGTTGGCCCTTCACTGGTATTATGACAAGAGAAATTCCCAAGCCTGACAGAGGAGCAACCCTATAGTCTACCAAGCCAGGATTCCCCATAACTAAGGTGCCCGTACTCCGCAAGTTAGAACAGTTCATACTAGAAATGGTAGTAATATTAAATTCCATGTCATTGTTGAAGGAAGCGAGATCAGGTCCATTTGTTGCCTTCACATTATGAATCTCGATGGTTCTCTTCCAGATAATTTGGTAGAGCAACCTGAGAAAAAACTGAGAACCCAATCAACAAGATCTTCCAAATTTGACCAAAACACCTAGGAGAAACCATATCCTTTAAAATGCTATTTAACTTAAAAATGGTCAGCAAGGTTAAAGAAAGGACATACTATCACATACTTACGCAGCAAACAACCCAGTAAAGAGTATCCAACTTGCGATCGAAAGTGTGCCACCAAGCTCTGTTTTCCGTTTCTTAACAACTTTTTGATCCTCCTACAAAAAATTAAAGCAGAATGAAACACTGACCATTATGGATCTGTGACAGCAGATATTCAAACAGAAAACTGCAAATGGAAAGCATTGCTGCATCCATCAGATTTGCAAAGTTTCATGTAAAACTGAAGAACAGATATTTTCTGTTTAATCGTGACGTTTGCCACAGTACACTGGGAGACTCCGAAAATTTCATTCAATAAACCATAAGCAGGAGAGCAACATGACCTATGCTTAGTGCCTATGATTCAGAACCACAAGAAAGATAGGTCTCCTACACTGGACAAGTTGAAGAGGGAGCATGTTAGCAGGTAAGGTAGCACCTCCAGAAGGAAAGTGAAAATTTCATGAATCTTGCAGTTCTCTTGAAAATTATTAAGAGAACCCTCTTCAAAGTTGTTGTAGAGGATGCTTAAAGATAATTTCACTGCAGCTGGTTGATTAAGAATTAGAAGAACCCATGAGAAACAACGGTAAATTGGTGCTGACAAATGCAGGGCAGGATATGCAAGTCCTCCACTGCAATCAAACAAGAATATCAAGCTCATCCAGGCATTGCCCAAGGCGTCAAAATTGTAAGAACATATTTTTGGAAAAATATATGAACTTGCTAGCACTTGCCCCTGTGCTATTTGGGTGAGTTAAAACCATCAGCTAAAGGAATCAAGTAAACCGAAATGAACAGTCTGATCAACAAATTGTAGCCGTGATTCTACAAGAGGTAGGTCTAAAACTTGGTCCCAATGACGGTCTTAACCTTCAAGAGTGAGGAGGAGAGCTCATGAGCAGGTTGGCCCATGAAGTGGAGGAGATGTGGATACGGCTTACTGGGTGCCAGTAACCACAACTATCAAATAGATCACACTAACTGGTTGGGTCACATCACCTTTCCTCTCGGATGGCAGCAGAGGAAGCAGATGAAGGCAGTGGTCAAATGCTATTTAATACCACAACAATAGGTGCAACTTTTCGACGAAGGGGGGGAAGCTATAAGTAACAACACCCAGAGTAGAACCCCTTCATCTTTTCCAACAAAAGTTTTAACTTTGCAGCATATTACCTAGAGCATTTCTAGAAGAAAACTTAAAGACCTACCACCACCCCCAGGCAACAAATTTAAACAGATGATTCTACACAAGCTAAACTCCTACGAGGGGTTCAAAGGTCCAAAATCAGCTAAAATCACTCACTTCCAACTATCGGCAACAAACGAGCGAAGCCAAACCAGGGGTATGCGCAATTTACATCTTGATTCAGCTCCGAGTTGCTATTTAATTGAAATTTGAGCAGAGAAAATAGGCAAATCGCGATTGTTAACTGGAAATAGCTGATTATTCTTTGAAAAGAAAAGAAGAGAAAAGAAAAGCTCAAGCTACAGAGAATTTTTTGTGAGCAAAAGGAAGAAGATGCATACCAGCCAATGCCTGGTGGAGAAGCAAACATCCAGACGACTAATCCACCACCGAATCTGGAACCACGCATTCCTGCCATCTCCGACCTTCATGAACCTCATGAAAACACAAAACGCGAGCCAAGATAGCAGCAGGACAGCCGTGGCCTCCAAGAACACGGCCTGAGACTGCGTGAACTTCTTGATCGAATCGAACGAGAATATGGTCTCAGGGAAGCTTATGGCGTAATAATCCACGCCGCTGTCGACGGATATGGTGGTGTTGGCCGTGAACAGAGTGCAGACGTTGGCGGTGACATTCAAGAGGCGCCCAGGCGGGCATGCGCAAAGAGTGGTGTTGTAGCGAATCGAGTTCGATGGGCACGCCATTGAAGAGCTTTTACAGGGACCCAGATCAAGGAGGAGATGTTTGAAGGTGAAGAGAGCGTAAAGTTTGGAACTTTGGAGCAAAGGACATGGATTGGAGTAAAAAGAAACGGACTTTCTGGTTCGTGAACGAACGAACGAACGAACGAATGGAAGATCGTTTTGGGTTGAACGAAGCTTTGGAAGGTGGGTCAGCAGAAATTCATGAATACCGCCGTACAGAATGGAGAGGAAGAAAGGAATCTTCTCCGGGTGCACGTCATAGGGTAGAGAAAGAGACCCTTTTCTGTATATGTTTTGCTTCGCAGAAGCACAGAAGCTGGCAATTGGCAAGAAGTGGACCTTGGGTGGGGCTTTTGGACGGAGTAGTAGTCGCAGAACGTGTGAGAAACAGAAGGGACAAAGCTTTGGTTCAACCATCAAAGAAGTGTCCTATGCAGACTCGAAAACTGATTTGACCCCCATTGACAGCATCGCTCAGATCTCGATCCCAAGCTGCGTAGAATTTGATTAAATATGCCAAAAAGCTGCATCATCACGGAATTTAAAGCGTGTTGGTGACATATTTACATAAATAGATACGCACACTTCATAAAGCAAGTGTCTTTTTCTCTCTGTCCTTGCAGAGCAAAGCTGCTAAGCAAAAGAAAAAACAACGGGGCACCTCCAACTGTATCCTTTCTTTCTTTTACATTTATTCCTGGAAATGACAAACTTCATATTTATATTTTGAAGCGGCGCAAGGCCAAGGAAAAATGAAGTTAATTACCTCGAAGCTAGATACCAATAGGAGCACCTAGATTGCTTTAGGTAACCCACTAAGATCAGGGGAAAAAGGAGTCCTTGCTGCTCGATGCGATCTGCGATTGACAGAAAGAAAGCCAATCCACGTGAGAACCTGATTACCAGCAAGATCCAGAACCTCCTCCTCATACACATTCGTTTTGCTACTTTATTCTACTACCCTTTTGCAGAATTGTTGATGCTATGCATCAGAAGTAGTTGGGTTCTCAGCAATTATCAGTCACGAACGCTCCACACTCTATCCTCTGTCACTTTCCTTCTCATGTTCACTCTTATGCCCTTTCATGGTCCCTCTATTATCTGACAGCAAACTCTGTTGCATAAAATGAGTGCAAAAGAGAAGATGGAAAAATAAGAACAAGAATACCTATGTAAGCATTGTCCTTAAGATAATTCCACTCTCGAAGTACGAATTATTATCCTCAAGATAATTATTCTCTAGAAGTACGAAACTCAATGCATAAAGCTCCAGCGGCTACTTTCTTAGTATACAACAAATCTTCCTCTATATTTTACATAGAATATATAGAGGGAACATAAACAACAAGAAAAACCAGCTAATAAAGGGAAAGAAATAAAGGAGGATTTTTTATTTTGGTTTGTTTTATTGCAATAGGAAATTTTCTTTATAGGCAAATAAGGAAAAGAGTCAATCCAGAAATAAATCAAATCAATGATATAGAGCCATTACAAATTGATTGCAGTTAATTACCATTAAAGCTATTACAAAACAATTGCTTCAATAATATAAAAATCATTGAAATATCCAACAAACTCATGAAACAAAAAGAACAAAAGGTTTATATCACGAAAAACTCCAAAATAGATATATATATATATATATATATATATATTATGATAAATTTACCCCCAAATTATTTTTTTTGACTATAAAAAATCCAAAGTTGTTACAATTGTAACAAATTTACTCAAAATTAATTTTTTGACTGTCAAAAATCCCAAATTGATATGCATATAACAAATTTATCCTTTGTTCATTTCTATTAAATTAGATTAATATCATGAGAATCCAAAACCGGTATGCACGTGACAAATGCATGGTAAAAATCTCAAATAGATACCCATCAACTGTCACGTATTATCTAACTTAGTAATTTAATGATAAAATTTAACAAAAATAATAGAGACTAAATTTTTTCACAAGTGTATAGTTTAAAGTTTTTGATGATCAAAAAATTAGTTTTTGGTAAATTTGTTACATATATATTAGTTTGGCAAAAAAGACATAGCAAGGATTAAAGATCAGTGAATCATATTAAAAAAGAAAAGAATCGATCTGCCGACAGCGTGATAATTTGGATCTCTTCCATAAAGATTGCGACATTTTATGAACTATAACCGTAAAGTGGGCTCCTTTAGTTTGAGGTTCATGAGAGGAGGCATTGCTGAACACGTCTTAGGGGATTTAAGGAGCATGTGGGTGTGCAACACACTCACTTTTATCGGGAAAATTTCAAATAAGAGCCTCAAGTCCTCCTATTTTCTCAAATAAAAATTTTAAAGTTGACCTTGTTTTAAATAAGGATCTGAAGTTCTCTCATTGTGTTCAAAAAAGGACTTGAGGTGCACATTATTTCAAATAAGGGTTTGATACATATTATTTTAAATAAGGGCATGAAGTGACTAAATTAGTCTCAAAAAAGGGCCTAAGTCACTTTAGTTAGGAGCATTTTGGTTATTTACTATTTTATTTTATTTTTTAATAGATTTTGAAAAAAAAAGTAAAAAAAAAAATGTGGCCGTTGCCCCTGCACTAGTGGGGTGGCGACTATAGCCGTTGGTAGTCGGTGCCTAGGCTGGGGTCGGTGACCCCATCGACTAGATGGCCCTTGCCTAAGTTGAGAGAGGGCCACGACCCTCTCCAAAATCTAAGTGAGGCTTGTCAGCCCTTGCCCAATTTCGAGATCAGTGATGTTTGCATTGGTCTGCCCAAGGGTGGACCTTGGCTCTGGCGTGAACCTTAACCTATGGTCGATGAGGTTGTCAGCCCTTGCTGAGGCACCGATGACCCCAACAACTGTTGCTACCACTTCACTAGCATTGGAGCAGCACTACACTGCCACCTGTGAATCTCCTTCTTCCTTTTTTTTTACTTTTACTTTTACTTTATTATTTTTAATTTAATTTAACTAATAAAATTAAGTTAAAAATACATTTTGATAAAAAAACTGCCTTTGATTGGCTATAAAATTTAGCTGGCTGGCGAGGTCAGACTCTTATTTTAGTTATTTTAGGTCTTTTTTAAGAAAATAATGACATTTCAGGTTTTTATTTGAAATGAAATATTTTAAAATTTTATTTTAAAAAAATGAAAGCACTTGAGGCTGTTTTCGAAAATTTTCCCACTTTTGTCTGCCTCTCATGGCATCAGACGGCATCGCTTGGAATGGCTTTGGTTTTTTTCCAAAAAAAAACCAAGAAACAACAAAAAAAAACCAAAGCCATTCCAAGCGATGCCCGTCTGATGCCATGAGAGGCAGACAAAAGTGGGAAAATTTTCGAAAACAGCCTCAAGTGCTTTCATTTTTTTTAAAATAAAAATTTAAAAATATTTCATTTCAAATAAAAAACTGAAATGTCATTATTTTCTTAAAAAAGACCTAAAATAACTAAAATAAGAGTCTGACCTCGCCAGCCAGCTAAATTTTATAGCCAATCAAAGGCAGTTTTTTTATCAAAATGTATTTTTAACTTAATTTTATTAGTTAAATTAAATTAAAAATAATAAAGTAAAAGTAAAAGTAAAAAAAAAGGAAGAAGGAGATTCACAGGTGGCAGTGTAGTGCTGCTCCAATGCTAGTGAAGTGGTAGCAACAGTTGTTGGGGTCATCGGTGCCTCAGCAAGGGCTGACAACCTCATCGACCATAGGTTAAGGTTCACGCCAGAGCCAAGGTCCACCCTTGGGCAGACCAATGCAAACATCACTGATCTCGAAATTGGGCAAGGGCTGACAAGCCTCACTTAGATTTTGGAGAGGGTCGTGGCCCTCTCTCAACTTAGGCAAGGGCCATCTAGTCGATGGGGTCACCGACCCCAGCCTAGGCACCGACTACCAACGGCTATAGTCGCCACCCCACTAGTGCAGGGGCAACGGCCACATTTTTTTTTTACTTTTTTTTTCAAAATCTATTAAAAAATAAAATAAAATAGTAAATAACCAAAATGCTCCTAACTAAAGTGACTTAGGCCCTTTTTTGAGACTAATTTAGTCACTTCATGCCCTTATTTAAAATAATATGTATCAAACCCTTATTTGAAATAATGTGCACCTCAAGTCCTTTTTTGAACACAATGAGAGAACTTCAGATCCTTATTTAAAACAAGGTCAACTTTAAAATTTTTATTTGAGAAAAATAGGAGGACTTGAGGCTCTTATTTGAAATTTTCCCGATAAAAGTGAGTGTGTTGCACACCCACATGCTCCTTAAATCCCCTAAGACGTGTTCAGCAATGCCTCCTCTCATGAACCTCAAACTAAAGGAGCCCACTTTACGGTTATAGTTCATAAAATGTCGCAATCTTTATGGAAGAGATCCAAATTATCACGCTGTCGGCAGATCGATTCTTTTCTTTTTTAATATGATTCACTGATCTTTAATCCTTGCTATGTCTTTTTTGCCAAACTAATATATATGTAACAAATTTACCAAAAACTAATTTTTTGATCATCAAAAACTTTAAACTATACACTTGTGAAAAAATTTAGTCTCTATTATTTTTGTTAAATTTTATCATTAAATTACTAAGTTAGATAATACGTGACAGTTGATGGGTATCTATTTGAGATTTTTACCATGCATTTGTCACGTGCATACCGGTTTTGGATTCTCATGATATTAATCTAATTTAATAGAAATGAACAAAGGATAAATTTGTTATATGCATATCAATTTGGGATTTTTGACAGTCAAAAAATTAATTTTGAGTAAATTTGTTACAATTGTAACAACTTTGGATTTTTTATAGTCAAAAAAAATAATTTGGGGGTAAATTTATCATAATATATATATATATATATATATATATATACTATTTTGGAGTTTTTCGTGATATAAACCTTTTGTTCTTTTTGTTTCATGAGTTTGTTGGATATTTCAATGATTTTTATATTATTGAAGCAATTGTTTTGTAATAGCTTTAATGGTAATTAACTGCAATCAATTTGTAATGGCTCTATATCATTGATTTGATTTATTTCTGGATTGACTCTTTTCCTTATTTGCCTATAAAGAAAATTTCCTATTGCAATAAAACAAACCAAAATAAAAAATCCTCCTTTATTTCTTTCCCTTTATTAGCTGGTTTTTCTTGTTGTTTATGTTCCCTCTATATATTCTATGTAAAATATAGAGGAAGATTTGTTGTATACTAAGAAAGTAGCCGCTGGAGCTTTATGCATTGAGTTTCGTACTTCTAGAGAATAATTATCTTGAGGATAATAATTCGTACTTCGAGAGTGGAATTATCTTAAGGACAATGCTTACATAGGTATTCTTGTTCTTATTTTTCCATCTTCTCTTTTGCACTCATTTTTATGCAACAGAGTTTGCTGTCAGATAATAGAGGGACCATGAAAGGGCATAAGAGTGAACATGAGAAGGAAAGTGACAGAGGATAGAGTGTGGAGCGTTCGTGACTGATAATTGCTGAGAACCCAACTACTTCTGATGCATAGCATCAACAATTCTGCAAAAGGGTAGTAGAATAAAGTAGCAAAACGAATGTGTATGAGGAGGAGGTTCTGGATCTTGCTGGTAATCAGGTTCTCACGTGGATTGGCTTTCTTTCTGTCAATCGCAGATCGCATCGAGCAGCAAGGACTCCTTTTTCCCTGATCTTAGTGGGTTACCTAAAGCAATCTAGGTGCTCCTATTGGTATCTAGCTTCGAGGTAATTAACTTCATTTTTCCTTGGCCTTGCGCCGCTTCAAAATATAAATATGAAGTTTGTCATTTCCAGGAATAAATGTAAAAGAAAGAAAGGATACAGTTGGAGGTGCCCCGTTGTTTTTTCTTTTGCTTAGCAGCTTTGCTCTGCAAGGACAGAGAGAAAAAGACACTTGCTTTATGAAGTGTGCGTATCTATTTATGTAAATATGTCACCAACACGCTTTAAATTCCGTGATGATGCAGCTTTTTGGCATATTTAATCAAATTCTACGCAGCTTGGGATCGAGATCTGAGCGATGCTGTCAATGGGGGTCAAATCAGTTTTCGAGTCTGCATAGGACACTTCTTTGATGGTTGAACCAAAGCTTTGTCCCTTCTGTTTCTCACACGTTCTGCGACTACTACTCCGTCCAAAAGCCCCACCCAAGGTCCACTTCTTGCCAATTGCCAGCTTCTGTGCTTCTGCGAAGCAAAACATATACAGAAAAGGGTCTCTTTCTCTACCCTATGACGTGCACCCGGAGAAGATTCCTTTCTTCCTCTCCATTCTGTACGGCGGTATTCATGAATTTCTGCTGACCCACCTTCCAAAGCTTCGTTCAACCCAAAACGATCTTCCATTCGTTCGTTCGTTCGTTCGTTCACGAACCAGAAAGTCCGTTTCTTTTTACTCCAATCCATGTCCTTTGCTCCAAAGTTCCAAACTTTACGCTCTCTTCACCTTCAAACATCTCCTCCTTGATCTGGGTCCCTGTAAAAGCTCTTCAATGGCGTGCCCATCGAACTCGATTCGCTACAACACCACTCTTTGCGCATGCCCGCCTGGGCGCCTCTTGAATGTCACCGCCAACGTCTGCACTCTGTTCACGGCCAACACCACCATATCCGTCGACAGCGGCGTGGATTATTACGCCATAAGCTTCCCTGAGACCATATTCTCGTTCGATTCGATCAAGAAGTTCACGCAGTCTCAGGCCGTGTTCTTGGAGGCCACGGCTGTCCTGCTGCTATCTTGGCTCGCGTTTTGTGTTTTCATGAGGTTCATGAAGGTCGGAGATGGCAGGAATGCGTGGTTCCAGATTCGGTGGTGGATTAGTCGTCTGGATGTTTGCTTCTCCACCAGGCATTGGCTGGTATGCATCTTCTTCCTTTTGCTCACAAAAATTCTCTGTAGCTTGAGCTTTTCTTTTCTCTTCTTTTCTTTTCAAAGAATAATCAGCTATTTCCAGTTAACAATCGCGATTTGCCTATTTTCTCTGCTCAAATTTCAATTAAATAGCAACTCGGAGCTGAATCAAGATGTAAATTGCGCAATACCCCTGGTTTGGCTTCGCTCGTTTTGTTGCCGATAGTTGGAAGTGAGTGATTTTAGCTGATTTTGGACCTTTGAACCCCTCGTAGGAGTTTAGCTTGTGTAGAATCATCTGTTTAAATTTGTTGCCTGGGGGTGGTGGTAGGTCTTTAAGTTTTCTTCTAGAAATGCTCTAGGTAATATGCTGCAAAGTTAAAACTTTTGTTGGAAAAGATGAAGGGGTTCTACTCTGGGTGTTGTTACTTATAGCTTCCCCCCCTTCGTCGAAAGTTGCACCTATTGTTGTGGTATTAAATAGCATTTGACCACTGCCTTCATCTGCTTCCTCTGCTGCCATCCGAGAGGAAAGGTGATGTGACCCAACCAGTTAGTGTGATCTATTTGATAGTTGTGGTTACTGGCACCCAGTAAGCCGTATCCACATCTCCTCCACTTCATGGGCCAACCTGCTCATGAGCTCTCCTCCTCACTCTTGAAGGTTAAGACCGTCATTGGGACCAAGTTTTAGACCTACCTCTTGTAGAATCACGGCTACAATTTGTTGATCAGACTGTTCATTTCGGTTTTACTTGATTCCTTTAGCTGATGGTTTTAACTCACCCAAATAGCACAGGGGCAAGTGCTAGCAAGTTCATATATTTTTCCAAAAATATGTTCTTACAATTTTGACGCCTTGGGCAATGCCTGGATGAGCTTGATATTCTTGTTTGATTGCAGTGGAGGACTTGCATATCCTGCCCTGCATTTGTCAGCACCAATTTACCGTTGTTTCTCATGGGTTCTTCTAATTCTTAATCAACCAGCTGCAGTGAAATTATCTTTAAGCATCCTCTACAACAACTTTGAAGAGGGTTCTCTTAATAATTTTCAAGAGAACTGCAAGATTCATGAAATTTTCACTTTCCTTCTGGAGGTGCTACCTTACCTGCTAACATGCTCCCTCTTCAACTTGTCCAGTGTAGGAGACCTATCTTTCTTGTGGTTCTGAATCATAGGCACTAAGCATAGGTCATGTTGCTCTCCTGCTTATGGTTTATTGAATGAAATTTTCGGAGTCTCCCAGTGTACTGTGGCAAACGTCACGATTAAACAGAAAATATCTGTTCTTCAGTTTTACATGAAACTTTGCAAATCTGATGGATGCAGCAATGCTTTCCATTTGCAGTTTTCTGTTTGAATATCTGCTGTCACAGATCCATAATGGTCAGTGTTTCATTCTGCTTTAATTTTTTGTAGGAGGATCAAAAAGTTGTTAAGAAACGGAAAACAGAGCTTGGTGGCACACTTTCGATCGCAAGTTGGATACTCTTTACTGGGTTGTTTGCTGCGTAAGTATGTGATAGTATGTCCTTTCTTTAACCTTGCTGACCATTTTTAAGTTAAATAGCATTTTAAAGGATATGGTTTCTCCTAGGTGTTTTGGTCAAATTTGGAAGATCTTGTTGATTGGGTTCTCAGTTTTTTCTCAGGTGCTCTACCAAATTATCTGGAAGAGAACCATCGAGATTCATAATGTGAAGGCAACAAATGGACCTGATCTCGCTTCCTTCAACAATGACATGGAATTTAATATTACTACCATTTCTAGTATGAACTGTTCTAACTTGCGGAGTACGGGCACCTTAGTTATGGGGAATCCTGGCTTGGTAGACTATAGGGTTGCTCCTCTGTCAGGCTTTGGAATTTCTCTTGTCATAATACCAGTGAAGGGCCAACCGTAACACTCAGGTGCAGCAATTGTCAGCTGTCTCAAGACAATTATTACTTTTCATGGCAGTTTGTTGATCTACCAAATAATCCTGCAACTGCAGTTGGTTTCCGATTCAATCTTACCTCGAAGGCCCATGGCACAAAAAAACATGTGAGCTTTGTAAGTGGTACCCTGAGGAATGGGAGCGCGGTTGATGATAGGCCAGTTACCTTCAGAGGCAATGATACAAATTTGCTGAGATTTAATTTGTTCCCAAGGATATACCGTAATTTACATGATCTCCACCTCATCCAACCACTATTCCATGAATTTCTTCCTGGATCAGTTTTTCAGGATGCTTCTCAGCTCCAAGCCTCCCTGGAAAGTTCTAATGGGATTATCAACACCACATTATATGTCAACTTTTTGTCTTCGTATATCGTCGAGATTGACAATCAGAGCATTATGGGCCCTGGTAAGTAACTTGATTGCAGTGTAGACATGGAAACTTTACATTGCTAAAAGCCAATCCAAGGTTCTTGCTGCACGGTTAGATGAGGTGTGTATCTTGATTTATTGATGCCCATATGTCATTATTTGGATGCCAGCCTAAGGTGATTTGTTAGACTTAGAGATACTCTATGTAGAAGATTATGCTTGCTTTTGTGATTGTGATTACTGAGTCCATTTGTGCTTCAATCGATCTGGCGCTTTGGATTTGGCCTTGCTGCGCATAGATGGCATAAACTATGGCCTCTATGAGAAAGATAGGTTGGTACAGCAGAAGATGTGTTATTAGGTTTCCGGTTGCTTGCCTACCACTAGATAGGAACTTGTGGCCATGTAAATTGTGCTCGTTCTTTATCTTTGAGTCGCTGTTATTCCATGCTGTATGTCTAGTTTATAATTCACAGCCATGTCATTAACCAAAAATCGCCTTCAAATAGCTTTAAAATGATTAAGTCCTCTTGTTAATGATAAGGCCAATGCTGGATTCATCATTTGATGTGGTTTGGTTAACATCACTTGTCAGACTACCTGACCCTGTCTTAGGCTTACCTTGTGCTGCTCAAGATGGTCATGGATAGGTGACTTGAAACACCATTGCTCTAGCGAGCAGATGGCTTGTGCCCTTTTTTTTTTTTTAAATAATAAGCTGTATTTATTTATGATCAGCAGAGACTAGCATAACCCGAGTCCCTAATGCTCTATAAAATAATTGCTCCATCCATTTGAAAATCATCTCCCTATTACGGGTTTAAAAATATCTGTGGCCTTTTTTCTTTTATAATGACTTCCTTAATTTTGTTTTCCTGAATATGACGTTTTATCATCTTTTGTGCAGTAAGTTTCCTTGCAGACCTAGGTGGCCTTTATTGCATCACTATTGGCATATTCTACTACTTTTTGGTGCAGGTGCTGTTCATGTCCTTTTCTCATGCATTCTTTCCTGAGAGTTTGGGGTAGTGATGAGTCATCGATTGTAAAAAGCAAAATAAGGTCTGGAGCAAGGTCCTCAAATTTAAATCATATTCGAAGCTTCTTCTTAGTTAACCTTATTCATCTAAAATTAATGGTGGTTGATTGTGCAGTTGTCCTTTACCGTAAGGATGGCTTCAGCATTCATGCATTTTTCCCTTTTCTAAATTGTCAATCAGTTGTTAACATGGCCCTTTTCGTTTTTCTGTTTTTCTGCAGTGTGAATACCGAGTTAAGAGTCTGCGCCATGAAGATGTTGTTCTGCGGCAAATTAGACATCGGCTGAAAGCTCAAGACCGCTGGGATAAAGTAATTCCTTTTATAGTTCTGAAGCAACTTCTCGTATAAATAGAGTGAATCAAATTTCCCATTGGTTTCATGCTTTTAAATAGAATTGACAGATTTTCACTCTTCTTATTGAACAGTTGCGGAAATATGTGATGTACACCTGGGTTGCAAAGCACTGGAAGAGAACTATACAAACAGCAGTCCTGAACCACATTTAAGCAATTGTATGATGCATTCAGTTCGAAGGAGTGGCTCCCTTCATACCAGCAGATCATTGAGGAGGCAATCACATAGAAAGGAGACTATTAATCTTAGCAAGAAACTTAGCTTACCCAGCAAAAAAGGTACACTAATCGATTGATGGATGCAGTTAAACTCTTTAAAACTAAATGTTGCTTGTATCCTTCTTGCATGCAGAATGCTGCCCCAGAGTTTACCCAGTTGCAGGAGGCAAGCACTCATTTAGTGGGAGCTGGAAACCAGGATAGAATGTTGGAATCAAGATGGAACACTGTAAGTACTTTGTTTCCTGGAAGAGCAAGAATTTGTTACTATGGAGCCAATAACACTACACACTTCGGAGCAAGTTTTCTTGAATGATTCGTTTACAACCACACAAAGAAGGGTACACAATATACCTTTTCATGGTTGCTGTTTGTTTCATTTAGCTCTACTGAATGCTAGTGCTTCAATCCAAGTTTTTTGGTTTTGTATAGGTCAGATGGGGCGGGATATTTTTTGGAATTAGACTTAAGACCTCCAGGATCTTAGTAAGGATCACCATCACTAGGCAAATCATGTCTCTCAAGTTAAATTATTAGGAAGTCTTTAGTAATCTGAAAAGGGGGCTTATGGAGACATTTGGATGGAGTTTATACTTTGTCTCTTCAGCTCTCGTATTTAATAATTGGCTCAAAAGTGCACCATGATAAACGTTGATAGTGTTTCCAGTTACATACAGAAGATCACCCTGAAACACAGGCTTTCATCATATGGGGGCCTAGGTGGCTGTGGGTATTAGCTGTATTAGTGGTTTGAATTATGTGGAGTTCAATCAGGCAGCTTGCCAGAGGAAGTTCCAAAAACGTTCGAAAGAATAACTCAGAATTTTTTTTTTGGTCAGATAATAACTCAGAATGTTCAATCAAGGTGATTTTGACAACAAATTTTGAAGCTGTATTTATGTCTTCAATACGGCGGAAGGGCATAATTACGTGGGCACTCTTGGATAATGTACACAAAACATTGGAAGAAACTTATGCATTGTCAAAGTTCATAGAGGCTTGGCAAGTCAATATCTCCATATACGATGTCGTCCTCAGCAAGG
>JAGVVM010004143.1:0-41763 GCA_019149425.1 Psidium friedrichsthalianum
TTAGTGCCTTTTGAGTCACCCTTTGGTGCTTTTGCGCCTACTTTGGGAAGTCCCATAGTTTTAGGGGCAATTCCAAGGGCAACTCCATGACTTTGAGAAAAAGGGAAAAAACGATTTGGTGGTAAAAAATGGGACACTGCACCTTCCGTCACGGTCCGGCGATGAGACCAAAAGCAGAAATCTAGCCTCCAGGCCGCTAAAGTGAAAACCAACAAAGAGAGGGAAGGCGCTGATTTCCTGCAAGAGGAAGCCAAAACCAAAAAAACCAAAAACAACCCCTGGACCCACCGACGAGTTTCCCACCCTGTGGTTCCTTCCAAAACGCTACACGTTAAAACAAAGAACCACCCCCCCCAAAAAAAAAACATCACAACAACGTTTCCCATTTTTTTTAAGGTGGGCGTAGGTTTTTTTGCCCCTGCCCCTTCCCTCTCTCTCTCTCGTTCTCCTCTTCTTTTTTCCCCCCCCCCAATTTTTTCCCCTGCATACAAGGAAAAAGGGGGAAGCTTTTGCAGCTTTTTCTTCTACACATGATGGGAAAATGTCCCATCACTCTCCTATCAGAACAACTACCTTCATCTCTGCCCATCGTTTTGGAAACGGCCAAAAAAAACTATTTTTTCCAGTATTTGTTAATTCAAAACCTTTTTGTATGTGTGGGTTGGTTGGGGGTGTGTGTGTTTTTTTGGTTTGTAATGTTGGTGTAAGACCCTTTTAATTTAATGGCCCCACCAATGGAATAAAAAAATGCATTATATTGTGGATTATAATAATAAAAGACCAATCGTCTCCAGAGACCATAAAATAAATGCCCCTGCTCCAATTGACCCCCTCCTTTTTGATTTTTTTTTTGTTTTTTCAAAAGAACTTCTTCTCTTCATCTAATATAGGTAAATTTGTTTTTGTCTAAATTTTCATACGGGAGATTTTGGTTTTAAATAGGAAAAAAAAAGTAAAGAAAGAATATGATTGTAATAGTCCATGAACTTTTTAATTTTGTTTCAAATGTGATTCCTTTTAAAAACGTAAGCTCATATGCATATCGACCCGAAACTTTTTAATGTTTGTTCCAATAGCCTAAGGGAAAAAACTTTTTGGGTACAAATGTTTATTTTAGAGTCCATGAACTGTGTACGGGGAAATGTTTTAATTGGTGTTCCTTAAGTTTTATAGGACCTAATTTGAACATTTTTTCCAAAATTCAGAGACCTATATGTGGACAACAAGTAAAAGTATCCAGACAGCAATTGCCCCAATTGGGGCTAAAGTTCAAGGATACTACATTTGCCATATATGGGGTTTTTAAAAGTACAAAGAACCATTTTTATTTCCCCCATTTTTTCCAAACGGAAAAAAGTCGAAATGGGGGGAGCTTGTAAGAATTTAAATTTAATATATTAATTCTGTCCTTATCTAATCCTCTTTTCAATCTAATCTATCTTAAATATATAAATCTTATAAATTCTTCCCTTTTTCCTTCCTTTTCTCTTTCTAACAAATTAATCTCTAAGAATCTTCTCCCCTCTTAATCTTCTCCTTTTATAAACTCTCCTTCCTTCTTCGCTCTTTCTCTCTTCTTCCTATCTTTCCTCTTTTCTCCTTTCTCCCTCTTTTTTCTTTCTTTTTTCCTTTTTCTCTTCTTTCTTTTTCTCTTTTAATATAATCTCCCTTCCTTCTTATCCTCTCTCTTCCTTCTTTCTTCTTCTTCTCCTCCCTTATATTCTCTTTCCCCTTTTTTCCCTCAATCCCCTTTCTTTTTCTTTCTCTCTTTTTAAGCTTTTTCCCTCTTTTACTTTTTCTTTCTCGTCCTATTAATAATCTCCCTCTCTCTTTCTCTTTCCTCCTCCTTTTTCTTTCTTCTATTTCCTTTTTTCTTCTTTCTTCTTCTTCCCTTCTCCCTCTCTTCTTTAAAATCTTCCTTTAGATAAAAAAATTTTTCTATGCTGAAAATAAAATTATTGAAATATCAAATTTCCCCTCTTTTCCTCTCTCTAATTCTCATTAAATTCCTTCTCTCTCTTAAAAGATTAAAATTCTTCTTTTTTCTCCCTCTCCTTTAATTCTTTTTCTTTCTTCTTTAAATCTTCCTCCTTCTTTTCTTCCTTTTCTTTTTCTATTATTCCTCTTCTTCTACAAGACCTCCCCCCATTTCCGACTTTTTCCTTTTTTGAAAAATGGACATAAATGGGTCTTTGTAACTTTAACCCCATATGCAATGTAGCCTTGAAACTTTGGCCCAAATTTTGCAATGCTGTCTTGGAACTTTTACTTTGTTCAAATATAGTCTCTGAAATTTCTGAAAAATGTTCAAATTAGTCCCCTATAGCTTAAGGACACACAATTAAACATTTCCCGTACAGTTCATGGACTAAATTAAACATGTACCAAAAGTTCCCATAGCTTTATTGAACAAATTAAAAGTTTAGGGTCGATATTGCATATTGAGCTAACGTTAAAAGAATCACATTGAACAAATTAAAAGTTCATGGACTATTACATCATATTCTTTCTTTCTTTTTTTCCTATTAACCCATCTCCCGTATGTAATTAGACAAAACAATTACCTATATTAGATGAAGAGAAGTTCTTTTTGAAAAAAAAATCAAAAAGAGGGGATCATTGGAGCAGGGGCATTTATTTTATGGTCTCTGGAGAGATCGGTCTATATATATATCCACAATCTAATTGCATTTTTTTATCATGGTTGCCATAATAAAGTGTCTACCACAACAACAACAAAACACACACACACACACATACAAAAAGGTTTTGAATTAACAACTGAAAATAGTTTTTTTTGCCGTCCAACGATGGCAGAGATGAAGGTAGTGTTCTGATAGGAGAGTGATCGACATTCCCATGGTGTAGAAGAAAAAGCTGCAAAGCTTCCCCTTTTCCCTTTGTATGCAGAAAATGGGGGGAAGAAGAGAGAGAGAGAGGAGAGAGAGAGGCAGGGCAAAACCTACGCCACCTTAAAAAATGGGAAACGTTGTTTTGCTGTTTTTTTTGGGGGGTGGTTCTTTTTTATCGTGTAGAGTGTTGGAAGGAACAAGGGTGGGGAATCGTGGTGTCAGTTGTTTTTTTGGTTTTGGTTTTTGGCTTCTCTGCAGTAAATCAGCGCCCTCTCTCTTTGTTGTTTCTTAGCGCCTGGAGGCTAGATTCTGCTGTCTCACGCCGACCGTGACGAGTTTCAGTGTCCCCATTTGTACTCACAATCGTTTTCCCTTTTCTCAAGAGTTCATGATGTGCCTGATATGCCCCTAACTATGACTTCCCAAGTAGCAAGCACCAAGACTCAAAAGGCACTAATTGGTTGCACAGCAGACCCGTCAGTCAATCGGGTCATAAATGGTCTGATTTAGATAAACTAATTTTTATGACCTATTTATTGCGATGCAAATTTAGTAACTCATATCCGATTTTACTCATACCCAAAACATACCCAAACTAACCTGATCCATATTCTTAAAACACTTTGTGTATTTTATCCAATATGGGAAAACTCACACCAAGACTGATGTAAGTGGACGTGAGATCAGGTGAGGGCAAAAGAAAATGAAGAAAGAGTCATAGAAATGGGTTGTGTCTAAGTTGTAAAATCATTTGTGACCCATTTACTACCCATTTAAACACTCATATCATGTTTAAAGTTATTTATAACGCATTCATTAACACATATAACAACTCATTTCCATTATATATAGATTAAGAAATAAGTTCATAACCCATTTCACAAGTCTATTGCATGGTAGAATATTAGGGTTCCTATGATTGTTTTTTACTACTACACCTATCGCAATTGTGCATTACACTGGAAGCAATGGCGAGGTTTTAGATGGGACAATATGACATCAACGGTTAGCACGAGCTCTGGACTACCGGAAAGATGTGCTCTATTAAAGTATTCTAACTTCTGCACTAGGCATAGCATGTTTGGTAGCATGTAAAGGTTGAGGTTGAGTTTGATTTGTACATCGAAGTATCGCCTTTTTGAGTTTATAAGATATGATGGTTTATATAGCCACTCCGTAGTAAAAGGAGACATTTAATGGCTTTAGATCTGGAGGAGGCCCCCTTGAGATAATTACGCAATCGAATCCTTGAATTGTACAACTTATTCTATCACGATCCTTTGATTTCTAATTTTGGCAAATTAAAACTAATGTCGCGATCGTGTAACTATTAGTATGATGTGGCAGAAACTGTTACCACCTTCGACGATGAATTTGCACACACTAAATTGCAAGTATAATCTTGAAGATACAAAAATAGTGAATTTTTTGGGTAGCTTTCTAGTTCTTCACCATGGCAAAGACTATTTCAATACTAGATGTTTTGCTAGCACTGACCGAGTTGACTTCACTTTGCTCGAACTAATGGCGTGGGAACCTAATTTGGCCAATAGTACAAGTCGAAAGATTCGACTGCATGAACTACAAATTCGAAGACATCTCTACAAAGCTAATGCCAATCCAAGGATCGATTATGCAACATTCCCCAACTTGAAACGAGGAATTCGCATAGCAAGAGATAATCTGGGCCTTTAAATCGAAACTTATTGTTAGTATTTAAAGAGATAAATTGAAGGAAAGCCAACGATGTTAATTTACCTATGGGTTATATCCCTATGTGGGCCGTGTACCCGCCATATGGTGGGCCTTGGACTACCAATTTGGGCTGGCAAACACCCCAGGACCATGTCGCTATTTATTGAACACCCAAAACCCCAGCCCGCCACATCTAACTTTGCTTTCCACTACAGATTCTCGTGGTGATCCGACCGAGCCAGTTTCCTACCATAACATTCCGCCGCTCATAGCGCTCTAGAGCCAGACTTAGTCCGGCACCGAGACCTCGGCAAGCGGCACAACTCTGCAGGCTCATCCCTCAACCTCTAAGGATGGCTTGTCCCCATTTCACGGTCTCGCCATTATCCTGAAATATGCCCTGAGACCGACCACCTAATTAATGCCTCGTCAAGCAAAACACACTGCGCCCAACAATCGTTTCTCCATGAGGAGCAAATCATAGGATCGTCCACATGATTATCTTGATGCTTCGTCTAGGCTTTGATTTATTTTTTTTTTGAAGGATGTTCCAGAATTACAAACTTTTATGTGCATAACTTATCAGCAATTTGACCTAAATGAGAATGATGTACCACTTTTGTTAGATAAATTACCAACTAGCTTTAGGTTACTAATGCCCATTTAAATTATTTACAAACGTCTAATTATACTTTAAAATTTGTCAAGCTTTTAAGTGAGTTACCACCTTTTATTTGTTTTGGTTGGCAACCCATTATATTTACTAAAGGCCGGTTTGATAACCCACTTAAATGCTGAAATTTAAAAAAACTAAGAACATCTTGAGATTAAGCTTATTTTATGAACTAAAACAAGAATTGACTTAAATTAGTCAAATCCTCTTGGTCTAGTAAGTAAGGGAGTGGTCGCTTAGTTCTACAAGTTGAAAAATGAACGATGATCATTGGAACCTTAATGATAAAACCTACCAAGAATGGCTTTTTTTTTTAGTATATATGGTGAGAGATTAAGAAAATTTAGCTATCAATTCTTAATTAGCATAAACAATTTATTTATTTCGGCACTTAATATTATTGACATTTAAAATTCAATACTTAAATTTTTAGTTTACCAAACATTTGAACTCTTTTTGCCCAATACACACACAAAAAAAAACTTTAGCTTTAGCATTTGTGATAATTATATCCAAAAATTTTTTGTTGTCTCATAAAAAATCTTAAACTTTTACTTTTGTCCCAATTCTAGCCCAAACTTTTATTTTTGTCCTAATTCTACCAGCCTAATACCAAAAAAAAAACCTCAACTTTAGTATATGTCCCAATTATATCTAAAAAAAAATTGTCTCATAAAAAATCTTCAATTTTTATTACCAATGTTAATCTTTCATCCATAACCACAATTAGTTAATCCTACATGACATCTTCACGTCGTTAATGAATACACTTCAACAAAGTTGACATGAAAAAATCCTTAAATTTCTCTTCTATTGTTACTTCCCTTATATATTGCCAGGAGATACAGAGTCACTCAATACAATGAATTTTGTGTTCTCTTTGGTACTCAACAGCCCAAAGAATGGTTAGACATGGAGATAATTGGATAAACAATTCTAAAATTTCATTGTCCTTGAAACCTACTATTTCTATATTTTGAAGATTCATTAGTAAGTTCGGCGAGAAAATTTAAGTCCACGTAAGACAAATTAACGATGATTATGGATGAAAAACTGACGATGATAGAATTGGGATAAAATTAAAAATTTAGGGTTTTTATGAGAAAAAAAAGTTTTAGATATAATTGGATAGATGCTAAAGTTGAGGTTTTTTTTTTATGTATTACACTAGTAAAATTGGGATAAAAGTAAAAGTTATGAGTTTTTTATGAGAAAAAAAGGTTTGGATATAATTGTAACAAATGCTAAAGTTGGAGGTTCTCTTTTTTTTTTTTGGGGGGTATTAAGCCAACTTTTTTTATTTTTCCAACGTAATTAACTTGAGTCACCAGCTTTTCTCCCATTAAATTAGCATACACTCCTTGGTACCAAATCTCATTGGAGTTACTTACGTATATTTACTTAATTTTTTTTCTAATTCACAAACTTGTCTTATCGTTCACAAACTTCTATTTGCATTTCTTAACATCTTAATTTATCAATTTTTAGAAAATTACCAAACTTAAATTATAGGCGAAGATTGTACAATCAGTCATAAATTTATATTTCCGAATTCAACAGAGTCTTCAACTAAATCATTGGAAAAGGAAGTTTTCAATAAAGGGAAAAAAAAACCCTTTTCCATTGGGGAAAAAAAAAGTTTTCAACTGACTCATCTGTTAATCTTTGCAATTTTTTTTTTGACAGATCATTAGTACATGATGTGGGTGCTTCTGTCAGCTGCACTAGCCTGCTGTTTCTGCAATCAGTGATGGAGAAATCAGGCATTGGGTCATCCATATATTCTGATTTTAGTATTTAGAGTGTGTTTGTTTAACTAAGCACTCAAGATTTAAAAAGCATTTTTCGAAAAAATGATTAATTGTATAGCTTTAAAAAAATGAATAAATAAAAGAATATTTTCATCACCCGCGAAAATATTTAGCCGTAAAATGTTGTCCGACGGTGAAAACGTTTTTCTGTTGGCTAATTTCTCCGAGCGATATAATCAATCATTTTCTGGAAAATATTCTCCAAATCTTCAATTTTCTGCAAAACAAAAAACGTCCTTAGGCATTTATAGTTTGATACTGATGTTCATGGTTAAGAATGGAACAGATGGATCTCTTCCAAGTGAAAAGGAAGCAATCTTGGCTCTTCTTGAGATATAGTTGGCAATTGCTTCGTAGAAGCGAATGTATAATTGGAAATTGATAAATTAGATTCCCATCATTGCCCAAGATCGATACATTTCCTTTCTTTGTGAAATCACATTTTATATATGAAGCACCAAGTTCCTAAAGTATTTCTGGAAAGAGAACATTTTAGATCCGCTTGCCATGAAAGAAACCAATGTTCGCTAGCCTATAAATTGAAGCAACAATCAAACAGTGCCTCTGCAACAATTCCCTTGTGGATCTTTGCAAAACTCGAAAGGCAGGAGAGATAGTTGACTTTCTGTTATTCTTCTTTCGATCCAACCGAAATGGAGGCGAAGGGGCGATTGCTGCTGTTGATGGTGAAGTGCCTCGCCATGGCATTGGCAGTGTCGATGCTCGTGTCGGTGGCGGCCTCTGCAATGCCCGAGATAGTCGCGAGCCACGTCCAGCTCGTCATTGACTGCAGCCAACCGGATTGCACCAACAAGTGCACGGAGGCGTACGGGGCCAAGCTCATCCGGGCTTTCTGCCAGGTCTTGCCGGTTGGGAAGCTTTGTATCTGCCTCCACAATCCTTGAGACTCGATGCAGAACAGAAAGAAAGAAGAGATAAAAGAGACCATGAGTCATACTTTAGTTTTGGTCCTAGATTCGTTCATTTGCTCGAACGTTTCAATAAATTTACATTTCCTTTTTTCCTTTGAGCGTTCGTTTCTTTTTCCGAATGTTTGGTTTGATTTTGAATTGCGATATTGTTCTTCCGATGGTTGATATTTTGCACGAAATTGCACCAACTGCCTTATACTTATGTATCGTTGGACGGCCGAGCTCTAAATCAAATTCTAAACATTTAGAAAGTGAAGATCAAATCCTAAACATAGGCTTTTCGAGCGTTAATTGCACATGTACTTTTCGATGTTATTTTCATCAAAAAGACTGAAGTGCATTCTTTTGAAAAAGTTTAAGATTCGATTATACTAATGGAAAGATTTATGACTTCATTGCATTTTGTATACAAATTTAATCTTAACAAATAAATAAATAATAGAGAGTGATGCTTGGCTGCTGCCCGCATATCAACAGATTTGGGCCATTTCTTTTAACTCGATTAGGGTTGATGTGTTATTGTAATGTTAAAGTTTAGTCGCGAGTAACAGGTGAGTCTATAGTTATTAAGTATGAAAAGGGTATAAAAAAAATGGAAAGTGAATATGTACATAATGATGTGGCATAAGTTATAAATAATTTCCTAAACACGACTTAGATTGAAGATTGAATATCACATTCGATGCACTTCTTGATCATCATTATTTAGGCTCTATTTATTCGCGAAAGTGAATGATTTAAAAAACATTTCATTAAAGAATAATTGTTTATGTCCCTGAAAATGCTAAGACATAAATTATTATCACTAAAAAAAAATTAATTTTTCTTTAACTAATCATTTCAAGCGATACAATCGATTTTCTTATTCAAGTGAGGAAGATTTCAATTCATGAATTCTATCTTCTGGAGTTCACTAAGCGTCCACTCACATTTCATGATAGGGTCAAGCAGAAGGAAGTTTAGAACCTGGGCACTTTCAGACAATTAGCATGATTTATAAGAGACTCGCAGCATGAGATCGCGGTTTCGTTACAGATGATTGCGAAAGGATTTTACAGGATGGTGTCCAACTAGTATAGAACTCTTCTTCTATCTTTCTCGATGTTGTTTCACGGCGAAATCGATCTGGGAATGATGATGTCCCCAATGGTGTTGTGTCCACGGATCCGCAAGGTGGCGTTGCCAAGTTCTCCGGTGGCCCGGTGCCGGGGTAAGCCGATTGCCGGATGCAGAATCCGACGAACGCCACCACCGCCAGACAACCTTTTTTCCATCACGCGATAGACACAGGTTAGGCAAAACTTTTCTTACTTTGATTGGAGAAACGTCATAATTTAAGTGCCAGTATTACCACTCTTGATAGTATGATGTGGCAGAAACCATTACCACCTTGGACGATGAATATGCGCCGACTAAATTGCAAGTATAATCTCGAAGATACAAAATTAAGTGAATTTTTTCGGTAGCTTTTCTAGTTATTCACCATAGCAAAGACTATTTCAATACTAGCACCGCAGAGTTGACTTCAATTTGCTCGAACTAATGGCGAAGGAACTTAATTTGGCCAATTGTACAAGTCGAAGGATTCGATTGCACGGACTACAAATTCGAAGACCTCTTTACAAAGTTAATGCCAATCCAAGGATCGATTATGCAACATTCCCCAACTTGAAATGAGGAATTCGCAATGCAAGAGATAATCTGGGCCTTTAAATTGAAGCTTATTGTCAATATTAAAGGGATGAATTGAATACGTCAAATATCTTTGGACAAAGAAAGCCAACGATGCTAATTGACCTATAGGTTATATCCCTATGTGGGCTGTGCATCCCGCTATATATGGTGGGCCTTGGACTATCAATTGGGCCATCAAACACTCCTGGACCAATGTCTATTTATCGACACCCGATAAGAGGCCCGCCGCATCGACTTTGTAGCTCTACAGCTCTGCAGAGCCAGTTTCGGCTTAGTCCGGCACCGGTGAGACCTCGGCGAGCGGCCCGCAACTCTGCAGCTCATCCCTCCACCCTAAGATTGGCTCATCTCCGTTTCACCGTCTCGCCAATTGTCCTGGAATGTGCCGCGACCGACCGCCTAATTGATGCCTCAGTCAAGCAAAACACATTGCGCTGAATGATCGTTTAATTCTCCACGAGGAACAAAGCCATCTAGGCTTTGGATTTTTTTTCCCCCAAGGAAGTTCAAGAATAACAAACGTTTACGTACATAACTTATCAGCAATTCGACCTAAATGAGAATGATTTACCGACTTTTGTTAGATTAAATTACCAACTACCAACAATGGCTTCTTCTTTTCTTTTTTTTTTTTTTTTAAGTATATATGGTGAGAGATTGAGAAAATTTAGCTATCAATTCTTAATTAGCATAAACAAATTATTTTATTTCGGCACTTAAGATTATCGACATTTAAAATTCAATACTTAAATTTTTAGTTTTACCAAACATGTCAACTCTTTTTAGATTTTTCCAACCTAATTAACTTGACTCGCCAGCTTTTCTCCCATTAAATTACCATACACTCCTCGGTTATCGAATCTCATTAGTTTTACGTATGGATATTTACTTTATTTTTTTTTTCTAATTCACAAACTTGTCTTATCGTTTACAAAGGTCTATTTGCATTTCTTAACATCTTAAATTTATCGATTTTTAGAAAATTACCAAACCTTGAATTAAAGGCAAAGATTGTACAATCAATGATAAACTTATGGTGCGAATTCAATAGTCTTAGACCATTTAATTGAATTAATTTAGTCATAAACCTTCGAAGGCGAGTGCACTGTTGTCCTCTCAGCCAAGTCTCGCCCAACTTTTTGATGCGACAGTCCAATCATCTCCTATTGTCCGACGTGTAACGGCGACAGCATGGCATGGACCGGACATTCAACAAAACTAGTTGTTTTTGCTTAGATGAATGGTGTCGTTTCTTGGTCTTGTAACTAAAGTTCGAAATCAACCTCAAACCCTCCAATCCCCACAAATCAATCCTCTTATTCGAGCCCTAATTTCCTATGAGAAACCCCAAGTCCAATCCTGGCGACTAAAGCCGAGCAAAGATGGAGATGGAGATTCCGCAACAGGGACGACCATGAGTGGTCGCGTTAGGTTTACATTTGAATCGCTCAAAAATTATAACTTTGATTGTAGTCCCTTCAAGAGCATGTTGTCTTTTTATAATCTATTTCGTTCTTTGTGTTGGTCCCTTCGCATGTGAATTCATATAGAACTCGGGAAATTCTTAAAATCGATAAGAAAGAGGAATAGGAGTTACTGAAGAGGAAGAAGAAAGAAACGTCAACTCCAAAAGAATTGTGTCCCAACACGAAAGAAGGAAAAAGAAAGGGGTGGATTTGCTTCCAAAGCTGGTTTCCTCACTGCCAGTAGAACAACGGCTAAAAACTAAGAGAAGTCAACTCAAATTGCCATCTAGAGGCAGCCCTTTCTTCCCTCTAAAGCTATCGTTTTTCAGCATCAGAAGAAACGAGTTCATCACTGAGAAGAAGGGTTTATGTTAAGATTCTTCTCAAACATCTCCATTCTCCACTGCCCTTCTGACCTCCCAAATGCAGATCTCTTCTCTCTTCTCGCTCTTCATCTTCGTCTTCGTCTCCTCCTCCTCCTTCTTCACCAGCGCTTCAGTAATTCCCGGTAAATCACACTACCTTCCAATTCTGAACGCATGCAAAGCTCCAAGCTTATTATGATTTCCTATGTAACTCTGGCTTCTTTTCCTTGTTACATCCTTTTCTCTCCAGATTTCGCGCCAACCCCAGAGCCTCTTCTTCCTCTGCCTCCACATTTCCGCCGCCGGAGCTGGAGCGGTCTCCGGATGACGGCTTTGGATTTGCCTCCGCTGATTACTCCCCGCCGGCACCCCCGAGTCATCCAAGCGTCCGTCGTCACTGCTGGCCCCCGGCGTTGGCGCCAGCTGAGCAGAGTGAGAAGCAGCCGAAGCTCCGTCTCCAGCTGTGGCGGAGGGAGCAAGTGGAAGTGCAGATGAGGACTCCGGCGAGGAGACGGTGAGGTGGTGCACGGTGAGGGGGGAAATGGAGGACTGCCGGTTCCTTTTGAATCTGTTGAGCCAATCTAGTAATTACACGTGGACATGGTAAGTTCAAGAGTAGAGAAAACACTCAGCTTCATAAGTTCTAATTAAGTAATCCCGCTACATTTTTCCCCCTCCTGGTAGCGTCATTCGAGACAGCACCGACGAGTGCCTTGACTCCATCAGAAAAGGCGACGCAGACATCGTAAACTTAGAGGCAGGAGCGGCATTCACCGCGTTCCTCAACTCTTCCATGAAAGCCATAGCGAATGAAATCTACTGTAACGGCGCCGAGTCCTACGATGCCGTCGCTGTCGTCCACCGGAAGTCCTGCCGGTCCAACCTGGGCCTTAGCCTAATGGACTTCAAGGCCACAGGTCTTGCCACGGAAGATACTCCTCCGCCTCCGGGTGGACCTACCCTGTCGATCACATCAGGAAGTTGGTCGGTTCCCATAAGATGGACGACGTTGACATCGTGGCAAATTTCTTCTCCAAGGTCTGCGCTCCATCTGATTCGGGCCTCAGAGGAGGACGAGGGATTTGCAGCGGATGTCGTGACGAAAATGAGAAAGGCTGCCGCTGGGACAGCTTGTACTACGGCGACCCCGGCGCGTTTCGGTGCCTCATGGAAGGTTTGGGTGATGTTGCGTTTGTGAGAGGAGACACTGCTCTGTTCTATTCCAGGAAGGGCCTTATAACCAGTCATGGTCTAAAAGATCAGTGAGAGACTTCATGTATGTATTTCGACTCTTGTACATAGTTTGAGCTAAGCTGACATTGCTTGAATCTCTTAGTTGACCGTTCAAGACTTGATCGGATCATCGGCATAATCTGTTGTTTCCATGTAAATGCAGGTACTTGTGTCCACAGGGAGGCTGCAGAGAAATAAACGGCTACCCCGGCGCATGCTCGTAAGTCCCAAGTCTTGTTAGTTTGCCCATAGCATCTGCTCAGATTTGGACCGCCCCGTGATTTAGCGTAAATGAATCTTCCTAAGCATGACAGCGGTATGACAATATGATATGATGATAATGCCACTCCTTCTCCCAAAGTTACTGGGCTATTTTGCGGAGTCTGAAAAATAAATCCAGAAAAAAAATGAGGTGAGCGACTGGTCGTTGTCGACATGGATATGTACACAAGCGTTAGAAAGTTCGTTTGAGATCAAAGAGCATAAGCCTATTGCCCTGCATTAATCATTTCATAAGCCTATGAGGAGAAGTTAATAATCTTGACTGTCTGATCTCGATCTATCCTGTAAACCAAGTTGCTGTATTCTCCCCTTGTTCTTTCTGACCAAAGTCATCATGGTCATTGACAGATTTGGAACGGTTCCAGCGAATATGATCATGGCTAGTAATTCGATCCCAAACCACAAGAGACTGAACATCCTGGAGAGATTGGCGAACTCGTCCTGGATAGAAGCTGCCTACGCGGAGAGAATCAGCTCCATCCACATGGTCAGTCCGAGGTACAAACAATTTCTTGTGCGAATTCATAAACAGATCATATTTTTGCAGTTTTGTCATTCCAAACACAAAGTACATTATTTCTTTTCTGCAGCACTCAGGAGTTCGCATTGATGAAGACAGTCACAAGGTCATATCTGGGGCAATCAGCTTCCATTTCTCAGAGCATACAACATCTGAAGACCCAGAAAGCTGAGGCTCTGCCTCCGGTGCAAACTCATTCCCAGGTCAGAGCCTATTTTTCATGAAATAAAGGGAAAAAAAAACCCCTTTTTCCATTGGAAAAAGAAGCTTTCAACTGAATCATCTGTTAATCTATGCAATTTTCTTGACAGATCCGTATTCCGTGTTGTGGGTGCTTCTGTCAGCTGCACTAGCCTGCTGCTTCTGCAATCAGTGATGGAGAAATCAGGCATTGGGTCATCCATATATTCTGATTTTAGTATTCAGAGTGCGTTTGTTTCAGGAAGCACTCAAGATCTGGAGAGCATTTTCCGAAAAAATGATTGGCTGTATAGCTTTAAAAAACGAATAAATGAAGAATATTTTCATCACTCATGAAAATATTTAGGTGTAAAATGCTATCAGATGGTGAAAACGTTTTCTGTTGTCTAATTTCTCCAAGCGATATAAATAGTCATTTTCTGGAAAGTATTCTCCAAGTCTTCAATTTTCCGTGAAACAAAAACGCCCTCAGGCATTTAGTAGTTTGATACTGATGTTCACGGTTATGAATGGAACAGGTGGATCTCTTCCAAGTGAAAAGGAGCAATCTTGGCTCTTCTTGAGATATAGTTGGCAATTGCTTCATAGAAGCTAGTGTATAATTTGGAAATTGATAAATTGGATCCCCATCATATCCCATGATCGATACATTTCCCCTTTCTTTGTGAAATCAAATTTTATATATGAAGCACCAAGTTCCTAAAGTCTTCTGGAAAGAGAACATTTTAGATCCGCTTGCCATGAAAGAAACCAATGTTCGCTAGCCTATAAATTGAAGCAACAATCAAACAGTGCCTCTGCAACAATTCCCTTGTGGATCATTGCAAAACTCGAAAGGGGAGAGACATAGTTGAGTTGCTGTTATTCTTCTTTCGATCCAACTGGAATGGAGGCGAAGGGGCGATTGCTGCTGTCGATGGTGAAGTGCCTGGCCATGGCATCGGCGGTGTCGATGCTCACGTCGGTGGCGGTCTCTGCAATGCCCGAGATAGTCGCGAGCCGCGTCCAGCTCGTCATTGACTGCAGCCAACCGGATTGCACCAACAAGTTCACGGAGGCGTACGGGGCCAAGCTCATCCGGGCTTTCTGCCAGGTCTTGCCAGTTGGGAAGCTTTGTGTCTGCCTCCACAATCCTTGAGACTCGACGCAGAACAGAAAGAGAAGAAGAGACAAAGACCATGAGTTTTGCTCTAGTTTTGGTCCCAGATTCGTTCATTTGCTCGAACGCTTCAATCAATTTAGAATTTCCGTTTTTCCCTTTTGAGCGTTCGTTTCTTTTTCCCAATGTTTGGTTTGATTTTGAATTGAGATATTGTTTTTCCTATGGTTGATATTTCGCGCGAAATTGCACCAACTTCTTTATACTTATGTATTGTAGCATGGCCGAGCTCTAAATCAAATTCTAAACATTTAGAAAGTGTAGATCAAATCCTAAACATAGGCTTTTCAAGCGTTGCACATTTACTTTTCGGTGTTATTTTCATCAAAAAGACCGGTGCATTATTTTGAAAAAGTTTAAGATTCGATTATACTAATGGAAAGATTTATGAATTGATTGCATTTCTTATACAAAATGTATTCTCAATAAATAAATAAATAGAGAGTGGTGCTTGGCTGTTGGCCGCATATCAACAGATTTGGGGCCCTTCTTTTAACTCGATTAGGGTTGATGTGTTATTGTAATGTTAAAGTTTAGTCGCGAGTAACAAGGTGAGTCTATAGTTATTAAGTATGAAAAGGGTATAAAAAATGGAAAGTGAATATGTACATAATGATGTGGCATAAGTTATATAATCCCAAACACAACTTAGATCGAAGATTGAAGATCACGTTCCATGCACTTCTTGATCATCATTATTTAGGCTATGTTTATTACGCGAAAAATGAATAATTTAGAAAACAATTCATTAAAGAATAATTGCTTATGCCCCCGAAAATGCTTAGACGTAAATTAATATCATAAAAAAATTATTTCTCCTTTAAATAATCATTTCAAACGATACAATCGATTTTCTTATTCAAGCAAGGAAGATTTCAATTCATGGATTCTCTCTTTCTGGAGTTTACTAAGCGTACTCTCACATTTCATGATAGGGTGAAGCAGAACGAAGTTTAGAACCTGGGCACTTTCAGACAATTACCGTGATTTATAAGAGACTCGCAGCATAAGATCACGGTTTCGTTACAGATGATTACGAAGGGATTTTACAGGATGGTGTCCAACTAATATAGAACTCTTCTTCTATCTTTCTTGATGTTGTTTCACGGCGAAATCGATCTGGGAATGATGATGTCCCCGATGGTGTTGTGCCATGGATCCGCAAGGTGCGTCGCCAAGTTCTCCAGCGGCCCGTGCCGGGGTAAGCCGATTGCTGGACGCAGAATCCGACGAACGCCACCAACGCCAGACGACCTTTTTTCCAATCACACATAGACACAGGTTAGGCAAAAATTTTCTTACTTTGACTGGAGGAACGTCATGATTTATGTGTCAGTATTACCATTCTTGATCTCCTTCACTTTGAGCTCCTCGAACTTGACGGGGTCCTTGGAGTAGCCGAGGGGGTCGAAGGCACCGCCGGGGTACTTCCTCTTCTCCGGGTCCTTCTCCATGCTGCGCTGGTGCTCGACAAAGGCAATGGCAAGAAACTCGATGGTGAGGATGATGGGCAAAGTCCCCCACGGGACCGGGTTGCCCAAGTAGGTGGCCTGGCCGCCGGGCTTCGCCGCCCACTCCTGCGCTTGCACCCAGTTTCCTAACCCCAAGGCTTCCGGCACCAAGATCCCGGGCTGCGATGATCCCGTCGAAGCAAAAGAGGAATTAGCCAATTAAATAGTAGACTCTGAGAGATCTCAAGAAGATGGAAGACAGAAACTGATCGTCTTCATGAGCCAATCAAATGATTCTGCAGTAATTCGTGAATCTCGAAAACAAAATTCTATCACCAAACTTGTCCAAGCTGCATCTCCCTGAACTATTATTTTGTACCATGATACCAAGTCCATATACCAGCTACTAGAGAGTGCAATTCAGAGTGTACTTACAACAGCAAGCATAGCCCATCTGCAGTGAATGAGTTCGGACTCCTTGAACCTCTCCAGGTTCTCCGGAACTTCCCCGAGCCGAAGCGGGTCGAACCCGAAGTCACTGCATCCACCAAAAACATCCGTTAAAGATAGAGCGTAATCAGACCTACTCTTTCAAAGGGTAGCCATTAGCATCAAGATTTTTGATTACCCAGGTGCCGAACCGTCGAGGTAGGGTGGCCGGGGCTGGCCGGGCATCCAGTCGGCCGACATGGAGAAGCGGGACGTGGCATTCGCGGCGGTGGCGCTTGGGAGCGGGACGGCGGCGGCGAACTTCGACTTGGAAGAGGAGAGGACGGATGGGAAGGAGGTGGTGGAGATGCCACAGCTCATCAACGAGTTGGCCGCCATTATCGGAAGACGGAGACGATCTCGAGAAGTCTTCTGAGATTTGGAGAGAGAGAGAGAGAGAGACTGAATGAATGAATGAAGCGGAAGAGAGGAGTCCGTGCTAGTTGTAGCAGACAGAGCTTGGAACACGGAGATATTAGCGAATCTGAATTTAGGTTTCCATTGGCTCGTTATCTACGGAGATGCAATAGATTGCGCCACGTGTCTTCGGTCCATCCGATTTGATGTCCACGTGAGATTTTCTGCTGGATCTATGTCTGGCTTTTCTATGGTGGAGATTTAAGCTACGTCAACCCCTGGGGAAAAAGAAACAAAAATGCAAAAAACAAAAAATAAAAAATAAAAATGGATTTCCATTGACCTGTTTCTAGAGTTTTTAAAAATTTTCAATTTCAGGCCAAGTTATTTTAAGGATAAGTTGGCCTCTGCCCCTCTAGAGGATGCAGCAAGACTACATTTTGAGAAATGACCAGATTTGGCCCATCCTTCGAAAGAAGTTTTGATGGGAAAGTTTTCAAGCCGTATAAGAGCCTTGATGGGATACTGAATGACTTTACTAAAGCTCTTGATCCTTTCCTCGAAAACCATTTAAAACTCCTCTCTCTTCATTTACTGTAGTGTGCCAATCATTGCTCAAGAGCAAAAGATTAACTAGGGCATTTGGTGCATTTCCACAAGGGTGTCCTAAAGTTCCTTCTCGGAACTATAGTAGGTAATCATCTCCAAAAACTTCAGTTAAAGCAGGCACATACCAAAGATAAATACCACCCGAAGCCCGAAATGGCTCACAAAGATTAGGAATTACTCTCTTGAGAAATGGAACCGGCTGAACGAATAAAAGCAAATCTACCTAAACATGACAAAAAAAAAAAAGACTTTTTACCTACTCGATTCTATCAGGAACGCTATTTCATAAGTCTTGAAAATGTTAAAAAGCCTACTTGACACCTTTGTATTCCATCGTAATTTCTCAGTTCCGAGTCGACTCCCAACACTACAGACCGAGTGGCTCTCTTCTTTCTCATTTTGTTGATTGAAAGAGGATAAGAGCTTTACTTTTTTTTTTTTTGTAGAGCGTATCGCTATTGAATATAGGCTGCGAAAAAGAAATCCATTCGTATAATAGAGAAGAGAGTGTTTAGTCTCCTTTGTTATTACGGTAACGGACGAATTTCAAGTACTTCGTAGGACGCCTCCGTATGCTAAGATGTGCTTCCACATCGTGACCTTTTGGCGCACTTTGTCGTCGTATCTCCCTTCCAACAAGGTTTTGGGCAAGAGTATCGATAAAGACATGTAACGTAACACTATCCAACTACGAATTCTGGTCTTAACATGTATAATATTTAACCTTGCCCTCTATTCTAAACCCCGAGAAGCATCAAATGACCAATGACCTTCCTTTTTCTTTACAATTTGCGCACAAAATCCTCGTGAGTAGGCCGGCAATACATCTGTGCAGAGGGCGACCCGCCTGCTCACCGTGAGGCTTGAGGCGAGGATGGAGATGGAATTCCCGCCGTGCTCGGGGTGCAAGGTGGAGATGTGGACTTCTCAAACGGCTCGCCCTGCGCATTTTGTTTCATTGTATTATTTAATTCTTGTCTTCATGCTGTTATTGTTAATATCGATGAGCTACTTCTTTTGAAAATTCCTCTCGAATATATATATATATATATATATATATATATATATATATATATATCTGTTATATCTAAGTAATTTTTCTCAAACTAGTCGATATTTACAACTTGTATTGCATTTATATAATTATTACGAAATCATTCGTTTTAATTCATTTTGGCTGGGGAAAGAGAGGGAAAAGTTGCTTCTCATAGGGCAAGAAGAGGGGTCAAGGGTGCCCGATCGGGGGATTCTATGAGAAGATTGAATCTCACAATCCCATCGTCAATCTGTTAGAATTTTTCTATGCATGTGGGCTGCATTAAGAGAGATTAAAATTTACCATTTTACAAAGATAATATATAAAAATTCTTAATTAATCTTATATGGGGCTAACTGGTATGGGCCGAGTAGAGCTCTGACTGTAATGAAAGGGTTTGTGGCTAAAAACTTTATAAATAATGCTCAAGTCTCTTCTTTAATCCTAATGCAAAAATAACATCACATAAGAATGTTACGGAATGCAATTCATGAGGAGCAAGTCCATGATACAGAGAGCAATAAAGGAGAAGAACTCGAGTTCTAGATCGTCCATATTCTGCTTCAAGAATAATGAATTCCAATTCAAGTGCGTAATTCAATTTTTTTTTTTCATTATTGTGTTCTAGATTCTGACTATGAAGATATTGGGATATTGTTCTGCAGCTCCCACATTCAACTTTCAATCGTTCAATGGGGCAGCACTAACTTGGTCTCCTTGAGAAAGTTCATCAGTTAAGAATATACGGCTACAAACACATCCCATGCCAAATACTCAAATGGCAAAGGGTTGGCGATTATGGCCTTCTCGGCCTCTAGAAACCGAAAAAGAAGGGAAGAACAAAAAAATAAAAAATCGGCGATTATTCCATCCAGCTCGACTTGTGATTTTTAGTCTAGAGAGTGGACGTTTGCTTTGTGAATAAGCCGAACCACTATAAATTATCGTGTGCTCGTATTGTTTACTTTTTACACATATTGGCACACGATCAGCTCGCTTTATTTGAAATATTTGTTGGATCATATCTTTATAAAGCGTTTGCCAATTTCCGCAAAATCGCTAAAAGCTTTCAAAACAACCTATTCGCTCCCCCTTCTAGCATTTGCCAATTTCTGCAAAAGCTCTAGCGGTTCATTCCATGGCTGTCCATTCTACATTGAAGCCTACCTTGCAATGGGCATGCTTGTTGGGAACGTGACTGTTCATCTAGGAGACAAGATCGACCCACCTATCTCCATGTACTTCAGGCCTTCCTCGAGCAGCTGAGTGATAAATCTCGTGCACCTTCATTGGAATTATCCTCCATCACGAACATCTCCGCAACCCATCACCATCGTATTTTCTTCCCTAGCTTGTCAAGGATAACCACTCCCCGTTATTTCTAAACTTTTTTTATCAAATAATAAATTTTTATTTATATCTTTTTACCTTTTTTTTTTGGGGTTAATTTTTCTTCCGAGGGTGGTAGTTGAGGGCGCAAAGCCCTTGCTGGCCTTGGCCTTGTGGCCAGCGAGGCCACCGAAAAGAAGAAAAATAAAATAAAAGAAAAAAGTTAACAGAAACTCGGAAAATTAAAAAAAAATATTATCCACGTCAGCATTGGTCAAGTTATGCAGAAGGGCCAGCATCTACGTTAGCAAATCGTTTGGAAAACATAAGATTAAACTGGCCCAATCCAAAGATTTATGATTGAATCGGCTGCTGTACAAGTGAATTGCGTACATACATCGATTTTCCTTTGGGTTTCACCGAAACAAATGAATTGCGTGAACATCGGGATTCGACCTATGCCGGTTAAAAAACGAGGAACATCCATCCATCCGCTCCACATCTTATTCTCGTGTCTGCTTCGTTTTGTGTCATCGTTTTCGTGCCAGGAAAGTTTGTGCCCTCTCCGGAGTTTTGGGGTTGAACAACATCATCACAAGTACTATCATTTAACGCATGATATGTGTATGAATAAACCTTAATAATTAATACTCATTGCCTTCATTAGTGACAACCGCATCAAATTTTTCAAAAAAAAAAAAACACACGCGCGCGCGCGCGCAAACACACATGACAATCGAGAGTCGAGATCGACACTTGATACCAATGAGCTTTGCGCTCCTGAACGACCTCACAACCTTTGGAATGAAAAATTGTTGATACGACCATTATCGGAACAATTGTTAGTTGTACGCTCCTCGTAATGTCCCTCCTATCAGTTAGTGACCTAAAATTGTGGTTAGAGGATCTAAAATGTCATCGATGTTCTTTTCCAGGAAACAAGTCCTAAATTTTTTCATCTTCATACGGATTAGAGTTGAAATTGAGGAAGTCATTGTTATGTTATGCATAGTGAATCCAATCCTAGTGGACAGTCGGCCGGATTGGACATGCTTGCAAGCGTAGAATTCATGAATTGAATCGCGGGTCTTGATTCGAACATTTCGTGAGGTTTTTCAGATGGAAAACGTGGTGAAAACAATCGAATTTCCACTAGAAAGTTATGTGCGCACTAGTTTTATCGCCAAAACAAAGTACGGGGACTAAAATTGACAGTTCCAAAAGTACGAGGATCAAAAGTGTAATTTGTCTCAAGATTTGTTTTCGTAAGCATGGTTGATAAATTCTCCAAACACCCGTTCATAAATCCATATGAGAAAAAACTTATACGAAATTACATAGAAACACAACCCCCCCCTCTCCCCCCCGGGAACTTTTAGGATAGAAACTCATGTTAGAGTTTTCTTAATGTGGTCTATATTAATTAAAATTATTATCTGAGTTGGTCTATTTGGTCTATTAAATATATATGTATATGTATATATATATATATATATATATGCTTAATTAGTTATAATATGGGTTGGTTAGTGTAAGCCGAGTTAGGTCTGACCTATAATGAAAAGGCCTAAGTCGAAAACTCTATAAAAGGTACGAGTTCGCCTCTAGCTTTGTTGCTGCAAAAATCAGAATGTATTGTTTCGTTTCTCTCGTGTTGTCTCATCGGCCAACAATAATCTAGTGGGAATAGAGGGGAAGGCTTGGTTTGATTCCCTTTTTCTATATAATGTAGTGTGTTTCTCATTTTGATTATGGCCATTCCGAATGTGCCACATTTTCGTGGCCCTAAAACTTGCAGTTATTTTTTAGTTAGCATGTGATTTTTAAGGGGTTCTCTTAAAAATAAACGGTTAAAGTACACTACAAGTATCAAAACTTATGTATGGTACTTTTTTTACTGCCAAAACTTTCAAAACGACTACTTAAATATCAAATTTTTTTAAAAACGCTTACTTTAATGCCAACTCCGATTTAAGCAGACGTGGCTCACTGGAAATCCAACGTGTCTTGTTTTTATTAATATTTGAACTGACATGACTATCTAGAATTGATACTGAAGCAAACTTTTTTTTTTTAATAAAATTGACATTCAAGTGAACATTTTCCAAAAAATTGGTATTTAAGTAATAATTTTGAAAGTTTTGGTACTAAAATGGGCGTTATGCATAATTTTAGCACTTATAGTGTACTTAAATAAAAAAAAAAATTGAAAAGCGAAATGGTTGCTTCTGTATGAACACCGAAGGGTGAATGCTAAGCAATTTATCGTGTATGGGATTAATAAATCAAAAACATTTTTTCTTTAATTTTTATTTTTATTTTCATTTCCCGTGCGCCTTCTCTTCTGCGATCTAGGGGCTCTCGACAGCCAGAAAGTCTCTGCAATTCATTTCACTCTACCCCCGACACCAAGCAACGACGCAACAAGACTCGGATCACTTCTCCGCCGCCCGCGACGACC
The DNA here is from genome assembly GCA_019149425.1 of Psidium friedrichsthalianum. NCBI lineage: Eukaryota > Viridiplantae > Streptophyta > Magnoliopsida > Myrtales > Myrtaceae > Psidium > Psidium friedrichsthalianum. The sequence goes on from JAGVVM010004143.1 coordinate 22,617, forward strand.
GATCGGCCCGATCCAATCTCGAACCGCCATGAGTTCTCTCTCCGGAGTACGCTTTCACATTCCCCAAAAAACTCAAGCGATTCGCACGTGGCGCGGCGGAGCCGTCGTTCTCCGCGTCTTCTGCTTTTTTCTCGTTTAGGGCTTTAGCGGTTATTCGTGATGATGCGAATTCGATGTGAATGTGTTGGCAGGGAGCGAGCTCGCTTGCTGGGTTCACGAAGCTCTGCAAGGGCATAGCGGTGGTGCTCGTGGGCGGCCACATTGTGGTGCAGGTCCTCCCGGCGGCTGTCAATTATCTTGCTCTGATTCCCGCGAGGTATCGTTAGCCCGGATTGTTTGTTGTACTTGGATGCTTCGTTTGTTGGGATTAGTGGCGTGAGCTGTTCGATGTCTGGGAGTGGAAGTCCGAGAGGTGGACTTTGGTGGACCCGCGCATGAATTGTTGCTGCAAATGGGAGATTTTTGTTGTGATTGCTTGTTCCATGTTTGCTTGATTTTTGAATGAGTGACTTGAATGGAAGGTCGTAGTAGGATGCTTGAGGATAGATATTTGCACTAGTTGATCTGGGTTCCCTAGCAATTACAGATTGAGCTTCTGTGACCCGAAGTTTCTAGCTGATTCGAAAGTGGGCCTCAAAGCTGCTGATTTGTCCTTCTGCAAGGTGTCCAGAGTGTGGAAGTTTCAGGTGGCTAGGGATAGAAGAGAGCAGTTTTCTTGCTTTAATACTAAGATTCGATGTCTACCCAAACCTGTTGTGTTCAACAGATAGTTCTTTATCTTTCCCTGGAAATTAAAGTAGTTGAATTCCTATTAGATGAGAGGCAACCACGTGCTTACTATACTGCACTTCAGGAAAACATTTAAATTTATACTTGAGTAAAAATAAACTCATATCAAGACAGAGATTAAAAAAAAAGAAAAAGAAAAAAATGAAAAAGATCTGGAGGATAGGGCAGGTGCTTCCTTTTGCCATACACTCCTCCTAAACCTCTAAACAAGCTTTAACTATTTGTTGACTAATTTTCCCATCTGTGGAATTATTTCTGAACGAGTACTTTTGAAACGTCAAAAGTGAATATGATGGCATGTCACCTCCAAGAGCATGCTATGCAGCTGCATAACCTACATATAGCTTTAATACTACTGCAATGTAACTAGCTTCAGTTTTACCCTACTTAAGTCCTTTGGTCGAGTTTACATACACGCGGTTCTATTTGTCTTGAAGTGATGTGACCTCCTCAGGGCAATCGCCGATTGGCAAGTTATAGGCCCTGAATTTACTTGGTGCTTAAGTTTGAGTTTGCTGCCACTAAGCATGTTGCATATGACATCATGAAGAAATTGCAAGTATTTTATGTCGTTGCACATTTCGGCCTCAGAACAGAGAAAATGTCATTGACAAGACCTAAGTTGGGATTCCAATATAGAAAATATGCAGCTATGTATGAGTGTAGATGTGATCATATTTCAGCAACATACAGATTTACTGAAAAACCTAACTTGATTTTCCCGGAAGTTCTTCATTGGAGCTTCTGGAGTTCACATGAAAATATGACTAGAGAAGATGGGGGTGACTAAGGGCCTGTCTCGATGGACTTTTACTTTTATTATTTTGGTTAATCTAAATCTTGCGTCTCATGCATTAACTTTTTTTTTAATTAAGTTTGAAACTTCTTAAACTTTCCATGTGCTCAACTGTTGACACAGAGATTCACATCTAATCTTTTCATTAATCATGAAATTTGAGATATATTTTAAATTTTTGTAGGAAAGCAAAAAGGCACTTTTTTCTTTTCTTTAAATGCAAACAAACATGCTTTACACCCTTGGCTGTCGTCTTGTGACCCCTCCGGGGTGTTTCCTTTGCTTAGACTTGTACTTTGGACTCGCCCTACACCCTTGCACCCTCGGTGACAGATCTGTAATCTTGGGTACGAGGTTTGTGTTTGGCTCTTTTGTATCGCGTTGTGATTAGCTAATATAATACTTACCTTACCAAAAAAAAAAAAAAACAAACATGCTTTAAGCTCTTCTTTGCTTAATGTGTACTGACATTGTATGATGAGATCTTGAGGTATAATTGGGGCCGATATGATTTGCTGAGAGAATGTTAAGTTCAGAAAGTGATGCCAAATGATCTACTAATTAAGAACTGTAGTTATGATTTGAATGACTAGAGGATAATTAAACAGCTGTTGCGTGATTTTTGCAGTAATACTATCTACCTTATTGCCAGCACATGGTCGGCGTTGCCGACTTTAAGGTTGAAGTATTATTTCGTAGTAGAAAAATAATCTAAATCCTTGCTCCTTTACAATGACATCTTTTCCTTGTTTCTCATAAAAAATGGGGTTACAATGGACTTACTTTACCTCATAATTTGTCACAGTGGAGGAGGATTTGTGCACTCATATCTAAGCGGTTCTAATTATTGCTGTGTAATATTTCTAATTACAGCAGATGACTGACCCATATATCAGCAGCATATGTTTTGAAATGTCTTCTATGTTAGAGTTTCCAGCATGAGATCTAGTTTTAACTCTTATCATTGACTGTGTTGGCCACCTACAGTTCTTGATGTAGGCCAAATGCATTATGAGATCTAGTTTTAACTCTTATCATTGACTGTGTTGGCCACCTACAGTTCTTGATGTAGGCCAAATGCATTATTGTTATCATCTGATTATCGGTACACGTTCTGGTATCGGATCTGAGTCTCTCTTATGATTTGTTCTTCTTTGTAGGACAATTCCTTTTGCTTGGAATCTGATAACAGCTGGTTATATTGAGCCTACAATATATGGGGTATGGACTGCACTAGTTGTTCTTTAGCTTCTCTAGTGCTTTGCTTCTTTTGTCTTTATCTTTCTCATTTCGTGATTCTGGTAAGCTTATCTCTGCTTCAGGTTGTTATCAGCACTATTGGTCTACTATTCATGGGAAAGATTCTTGAGCCCATATGGGGTGCTAAAGAATTCGTGAAGTTCATCTTCATTGTCAACTTTTTAACTTCTCTCTGTGTTTTCGTCACTGCCATTGCCTTGTATTACATAAGAATGGAGGAAAATTATCTGTAAGTGCAGTATTACCTATATTAAGTCAGTGCAAATTCACTTCTGGCTTATGTTTTGAGAGGTTTTTCAATTTTCTGTAGGTCCACATGTTTTTCCCTTCTATGCTGTTTTCATTTACTCTGCTGCAGAAGCAAACATGTTAGTGTAGAAGAGACCTCATAAATCCCAATTGTGCATCTGGAATTTAATGGTGGATTGTATATCTTAAGCATATGTTTGTTGTTGTTGCTGCTTTATTTGAATTAGCACAATGCATGTATTAATTCTGCTGTATATCGAATTTTGGGATTTTAATTCTTGTATTATTTGCTCCTTGGGAATTTTACCGTCTTATTATTAACCTCCTCATTTGTTTATATCATAATACTTGTCTAGGTACATGCCACTATCTGGTTTCTATGGGTCCTTTCAGGGTTCCTTGTTGGCATTAAGCAAATTTTACCTGACCATGAGTTGCCTCTATTGAGGATTAAAGCAAAAGTATGTTGTAAAGGCATCAAACTTTGTTTCAGCTATCTCTAGGGTAGATTTTCTGACTAGTTTCTAATGCACTGGTTGTCTTGCTGGCCCCATGCAGTGGTTGCCATCTATCATTTTGCTACTGTCTGTCGCCGTAAGTTTCTTCATACCAGAGCCTGCAGCTTATCTGCCAATGTTAGTATTTGGCACATACACAAGCTGGATTTACCTTAGGTTCTTGCAAAGGAGGCCTGAAACTAAGTTCATGGTGCGATCCAAGTGATGATTTTTCCTTTTCTTCCTTTTTCCCGGAACTATTAAGGTAATTTTATGATTGTTTCTTTCTTTATGTCCGATCGATAAGATTGATGCCAATGTTTGTTTAGACATGTACTGTTCTGCTTTTCTAGGGTGCTTGTCATTCCTTTAGTAGTGCTTCTTCAATCATCTTCTCCCCCAAATTTACATCTCACGCCAAGTGTTTCTCTTCTCTGTTTGCCCTGCAGGCCATAATTGATCCTTTTGCAGCAATATTTGCTCGGGTTGTGTTGTGGAAAACGTCAAACCTCATCTGAGGCCCAGGACTATGAGTTGGGTGATAACCCATTGCCTGGTTCTGATCCAATCGAAGCATCTAGGAGGAGGTATTATTCTCGTTTGAATTGTTACTTGTCAGTTTGCAAATCGTATTTTCTATGTAGAAACAATGACACATGTTATGTACTTTTTCACTGATGCTCACAAGTTCAGTTAGAGAAGGGAAAAATGGAAACAAGATAAATGGTTCCAAGACAAGAACAGAATCAATAGCCTGATCCTTCTCATCTAAATTTTCCATCATGAAATAGCAACGGACTTAATCCTGATTTGGTTCTGATAAAATTGAAGTCCTCGTGAAGGTAATGGCCAGTCTACAAATCTGGGGCTTCAAGTACAAAGGGAAATCTGAAGGCACTAGTGCAATGTAAAATTCCACAAAATTCATGAACAGACAAATTACAGCTTGTTTTATCAATAATGATATACAACGGGAAGCGCTACTGCTGCAATAAAAATTGTGGTTGGGGATTGTTATAGTTGTAAGCAAGGATGCAAGCTATGGATAATTTGCAATTGACTTTTATTTCAGAGAACGAGGTGCCCGGGCTTTAGAAGAAAGACTTGCAGCTGAGAGGTTAGCAGCTGCACAGACTGCGCAAGAATCTGGGAAAGATGCCATGGAGAGCGTTTGATGGTGAGGGATGACTTCCAGTTTGGAGCAAGTACAGCAGAAAGTTTCTTTCATGATGAAGTCGGAAAGTAGGCATTTCTGGATGCGGCTTTTGTGTTCCTATTTTTGTGGATTATGTTACTCACAGTACAGGAATTTCGTCCTCTTTGATGCATTTCCTTTGCACTGTTTTGCTTTTGCTGTTGCCAAATATACGTCGGATGATTATAGAAAGAAAATTGCTCGCGACTCCTGAGAATGGTTACTTTCCATTCTGCTTAGCATTCATTTGTTTTAGTTGACAAAGTTGCACTCTTTCTGCAATTGAGTCTCATGACAATCTGGTACATGTCATTCCAGTTCAAAACAAATTCAATCCATTTGACACATGACTTAACCGGTTTTAAGTGTTAATGAAAGGGAACTGTATTGTAGTGAGTAGTATTTGCTACTATGGGAATTGGTGAAGATGGAAAAGACTTTGTGAAGACAACCTACCATAATATGTCGGTGAAAGCAGTCAAGATCGAATGTGGAAATGATTCTGAATTGTAAATGTAATGACTGACTTTCAAATTTATACAACAGAGAATGCAGCTAGACCTCCGATGGAGAACTGGGATGGGGACAAAGCATATAGTCTAATAAACAAGTTCGCAGGAATGTCTGAAAATGCGAAATTGACGTCCTCCCCGGTGCTCATGCAAATTTCTTGCTTCCTGCTGATGCGCTCCGTAGCTAGAACTACGGGTTATCTTTAAGAATAGTTGCAAAATATATTCCCTCTGCCCAAGTGAAGATGGTGATTATACTGAGAATGATCGTGGGTTTATTAAGAATTCCGTGCTAATGGCGCCGTCATCTAAACCATCCACAAAGGAGAGATGACGATCCGTTTTGTTGGTATCAAGATCATTCACATTTTCCGCAAACAAATGTTACGGCAAAAGCAGTACAAATACAAATACAAGTCCAACAGACTACAAATGACGTACAAAGTCCCCAGTTTTTCTTGGACAGAAATTGAAAAATCATCTTGAACAGACCACGTGTGCTGAGCCTTCACCCTTTTTCTGGTCTGTCATGCCTAACAAATCAATCTTACAGAGACGATATTCCAATTATCGTCAAAAAGAGACTATACAAAGCTAGATTAGTGTCGAGCTCTTTCTCTTGAATTCTAGAGAGAACTTGGCAATGCAATGTATCCCATGGGACGATAGAAGTACAAGTGCCTGACGGATCACTCTTCGAAAAGCTCTCCAGCAAAACTTTGTTTATGGACCATCTTTCTGTAATCTGTGAATTCACAGCGACAGTAAACGTCTTAACCAATTGTACCAGAATGTTACCAGTCATAACATCGCATTCGTCTAAGACAAACCCACATGGTGACTTTGTGCTTCTTGCCAGAATGTGCAAAGGTACAGTCATGGTATTTACTCTTGTTAAGGAGAAGCACAGGCAATAGGACATATGCATCAAATTTGGGGTTGCATTATCAGAACATTGCTAGAGAGATGAAATCCTAACCTTCTTTATTGTCCCACAAAGCCGCAGCACAGCTGTTGAGAGGACTCTCAAGATTGGGCTCTGCAAGAACGCAAGATTTGAGAGGAAGGGAACTCAACCTAAATACAGGAGATTGATAGAAATAGTTATTCAGACCTCCCAGCAGACTTTGAATGGACAAAAGAATGGTTCTGCAGTCATATGCTGATGACCACTTATCCTGTTGTGACATTTCACGAGAGATGTCATCAATTACATAAAAATTAAGTTAAAATAAAAGAAACAGTATATGAATATCTAGTAAAGAGTTTGAAATTTCATTTTTCTGAATCCAATAACATCGAATTAATCACTCAGGCTACAGATTTCATGACAAAATTTTCAGTTTTCCTAATCAACAGAAGCTTCAGTTTGGCCTATCACATTTTCTGATTCCATCTAAAATACATTTACATAGAATTACCAATCACACTATCGTGAAACAGATATGGAAAGTGGAAATTCAAGTAAAAAAGTTAAAAATGCAACCCAGTTATACATTTTGAAAACTGAAGGGAAAACGAATTTGAGAAGGGTTATATTTTCATCCATCTCTCCTCCAACTTAATTTTCTGATTATTGGGTTCGAAACATGGACATCTCTCACATTTAGTTGGCTCAAATTCCATGTGAGCAACCATATTTGGAACCCATTAATTAAAGGCTTCATTAGAGGAAATTTCTGCAGGGATGGAGGAAACCATGGCCTTTTGCAAAATGCCATGTCCTTTAATACACATCATAAGTTGATGTTTGCTTTAAGAGTCTTTACTTTAAATTCCACTTTGAATATTCAGCTTCAGCCAAATTGCTGACATACTAGGTTCTGATGACCTAAAGTCCATCCCAACTAGCGATCCAGACATCCAAAACTCAGAATACAAGAAAAATTGTTTCAACTGGCAAAACCAAGTTATTGATCTCTGACTTGACTATCCTTGTAGGAAACACATCAGGAATGGCCATAAGAAAGCGATAAGAGTACATATTCAAAAGATTTTTGAGAGCACCAGGTAAAACAAAAGGGCGGGTTTAATTTCAACTCCCCAGGACAAAGAGCTTTTGTGCCATTAAGTGTCTTAGAAAAGGTTTATTACTTGCTGAGAAGGATGATACCTGAAGGATGTCAAGACATATATTGCCAAACTGATCAACATTCGGATGGAAACACAGAGTCTCAAACTTGACTTGGGGTGGCTTGAATGGATATTCCAATGGGAACCGCAATGAAAGCTTGTAAGAGAGACCCTCATACACCGTACCTTTTGCACCCTCAATCGTTCCTATCCATGCGAAAATGCTTTCACCTTCCGGAAATGCCGATACTCCAAGATCTCCTCCACTCATCTGCACAGGAAAGAATTCTCTGGTATTATGATGAAATTGCCAGACAAAAACATAAAAGAAAAGAAGAGTTGAGGCAAGAGACAGAAGAGCACAAAAAAAAAAAAAAATAAGAAACTGTATCATTGGAAGCTTGAAAAAGTATCATAAATATAGATGACCTTTAAATTTTACCCAATCACTGATTGCAATGCTGGCTGGAAAAAAAATGATGACTTATTACAATGTAGCATATGACTTTCTGTATAAAGCACAATAATCTTGAAGTTATTGCAAGCATTTTAGAGTCATTAATCATTCCCCCCAAAAGTCTCCTATCCAATCTTGACCTACTTAACAATTTACACTGGCAAATGTATTAGTACCTTCATTCAACCTTTCAAAAGACTTCTAAATCGCGATGCTCCTTTGTATGGGAGAAGTAAATGTAGTAATTTGATACTCTCACAACACAGGAATTGGAGTCTGCCGATTAGGTCAGCATCTAAGTGACAGTAGAGATTCCAGAAAAAGATGCAAATGCAAGGAGAAGCTTCACATACAATGTGCATTTTCTCTTGCCTGAAGCAAACTAGGGCCGGTGATTTTTTTTTTTATGGCACAATAATTATGTCGTATCAAAAGAAGATGCTACATATACCAGTCTAGCCCGGACATATATGTTTAATTTTTATGTGACGTAAAAAGCTGAAATATTAAGAAGTGATTTTGTTACATAAACACATAAGTCAGATGCATAAACATGTGTAATGTAGTTTAAATGAGTATAAATGCATTGGGTTAGCATAAATAACAAGCTCACCTATTTGATTAAAGAAGTCTAAAATTGTTTAAACGTTTGAAGATGACTCTCCACACACGACACCTGTAATTTCCACTTTAAACGAATAGACCTATCTATGCCATGAACATGATTGAGCTCTACGTGCCCGACATATCAGTGATGAGCATTGCCACCATCACGGAAGATGGCGATGTGATCATTCAGGGACGCCTGAGTAGTTCTTCCTTATGATCTAAACGTAATTTCCTTCCTCATTTGCCATCGGAATAACCAAACCACTTCTAATCCGCACACAAGTCCGTTCCATGACCACGAGGCCATGGCCATGCGGTTCGCTTGTAACTTCACTACCCACCTCCAACATACTTAGCATTGAACTTCAGAGAAACTATGACAACTCCACCGAGTAATGACAGAGATTCTAATGACCACGGTCCAGACAATTCAAAGCAAAGGGAAAGTAAAAGAAAAAGAAAAAAGCACGTTCTTTGGCCGGCACAAACAGCAAAAGTCGATGAAGACGCGACAGAACTGGGTAGAAATTTGTCAAGCGAAACACAATCCGAAAACAGCCACATGAACAAGGAACACTGCACATACCATCAGAGCCATCAGTTCCTTTTGGAGCCTGTAAAAGAAAACAAGAAGCGACACAAACCATCAATCAAATCCCAAAAATTCCTCCACGACAAGAACCCAACAAAAAAAAAAAATGCTACCGCAGGAAACGAAACAAAACGAAATCCCACCTCTGAGTGACGGAGGTCGAATCGACCGGAACAGGCGAGGGCTTGGCCTGTTTCGGCGCCTGCCGGCGACCGGACACCGACGAGTTGTCCGCCGTCGGGTTTTGCCGGACTTCCATTGCGACGGTCGGAGATCAGATTCCCAGAACAAACCCTTTACCCGCCTAAACTTCTTTGAGAATTCATACGCTCTGCTCGCGCAATTTATGTGAGCAAACTGTTCGTCGGAGATGAGCGTCGGTGGCGGTGAGGAAGAAGAAGGCCGCAGGGAATATAAAGGAAAAGGAAAGATGTGCGATTGTTGCTTAAACCGCAACCACCAATATAATACAACCAATAATTACCTTATCTTATCCTATCTATCTTTATTATTATTAATTTTTCAACAAATAATTGACTTACAATTAATTAGGCTCTTTTTTATTTCTTTTTCTATTTATTTTTCAATATAATAATCGTTTTTGCAAATTTTTGTGTGATTTAGCGAGACTCAAAGCGAGTATTTTTTTTTCTTTCCTTATTCTGTCAGGAGAATGTAAGTAACTTTCACAGTTACGGGATTGCCGGTAATTAAATGTGTGCGCACTTCTCCCATCCTATTTTCCTATCATATTCCTCTCGCGATTATATATAAAAGCTAATTCCGAATTCAAAGAAACTCGATGCTAAATTTGTACCAAATAATATGCATATTTTGGTCTAAAGCAATACCTTAAAAGGCTTCACCTGAATTTTGAAATGTAAAACTTGAATGTATTCCCCCTCTCTCTCTCGAGAAGGGAAGAAAACGATTCTTAGGAAATTGGGAATGTGGGGCATGCAAGTACCGACACGTTAAACTAATGAAGACATTCTGGCAGGGTCCTAAGTTATCAGGCTATTGCGAAAAGCCTCTATAGAAAGTCTCAGCTCTCTATTATTGAGTCTGTGTTAAATCACAGTCTAATCAATCGGACGACTTAATCAGACCTTAATTGATTAGACTAAAAGAATACATCTCATGCTAAAAGGAACTTGATGCAAATTTTGTACCAAATAATGTATGCATCCCATGGTAAAAGAGTACAATAAAAGGGTATTTTTGTGGTGAAAAGTAGAGAGGAAAAACATCATACTCCTCGGCAAAAATGAAAGGACTTTTGACATTTTTTCGATCCCTCATTTTTTTTCTTCTTTTTCAGCTAATTTTATTTTTATTTTTTTCCAGCAGCTCCAATTATCATTACACCAAAAATCGTGGTAGATGTATCATACGTTCATGCTCCAGCTGGTCTTGCAAGGAGTCGGTGATGGCGCAAACGACGCAGACGAAAAGTAAAATTATATACGGACACCCTTTTGAGAATGAAGAAAGTTCATGGGATGATGAACAAGAAATTCTCATGAAGATTTCCAATTCAGAAGCGAAAGAATCATCTCAACTCCAGAAACCGTGTACTTCTGAACTCCCCCCCAGCTCTTTCGAGCTCCAGCGCTCCGTGATCGCCACAAAAAACAGCACTTCGTGGTTGGTGGATCTATTTACCGACTAAGCTGATGTCGCCGTGGTCCGGAGCCGTCGCCGGAGGCGGGTTTGCCGGGTGAGGCTGCTCTTCCTCCACGGCATCAGAATGCCTGGCAATCTCCGAGCCGTCGGCGAATTCGTGGTCGTGAGCAGACTCGTTGGTCAACTCTAACTCGTGCCAGCGCTCGCTGTCGACCTCTTGGACGCTCTGCTCGCTTCTGACGGTGTAGTTGTTCAGGAGACGAGCCGGTGTCATCGGCCGGCTTGAGGGCGCCGAGCCGGCGGACGGGTCAGGGTTGGAGTGGCGGCTTGCTTTGGTGTGTTTCTTCGCCGTGGTATGCCAGTGCTTGATAGCCGTCGCGACGTGTTCGTTGAAGATGGTGGGCTTCATGGTCGATCCCATCTGCAAAATAACCGAAAGGAAACGAAGTTTTCATGCCGGCGAATCGCGAGTTTCCTATTTCATTTCCTTTCAGGTCTGAATTCTAAACATTCTCAACACCGATTTTCCGGAAATGTTTATGAAAAATATGATGGAAGGGGATTGATCTCTGTGATTGTCATTCAAATTCTCGAAAGACATAAGGAGATTCACTGATAATCCATCGCGAAGAACGGATAATAACCATAAGAATTCACACCCACCTGTGTCACCAAAGCATAGAGAGGCAAGGTCACATAGCTGCACAGGACCTGGACAAAGACCCTGTACATTGGAAAAGATCAAACGAGTCATTAGCTCCAAGCAATCTCAGCTAATGGACACAGAGAATTCAATGTCTTGTTCATGCTCTATCTGCAGATTGTACTCTCATGTTAATCTTCTTTTTCTATTTTGCTCAAAAGTATCGACGATGAATAAGCCGCCTTCTCCATGTACTGCAATGTTTTTTGAGTGATGTATGGTAAGTAAATCTGAATTAAGGTAACACTGACCCCATTGAAACTCTGAAGACGATATCCGCAGTGCGTTCATGGAAGCAGTTCTTGAACCCAAATGAATACTGAAAACAGCATCGGCAACCAAGATTAGGACATACGGTACTCGCAATCGACACTCGCATACTTTTAAACGGCGGTAGATTGGACAAAAATGCTTACCGTGGCCCAAGCAAAAAAGGCTAGTTGAAAAGCATTCTGCAATCAAGAAAAGTGGACAAAGAACAAAATTTTCAGATACAGATGCAAAATATGCACAAACGAGGATGTTATTTGACAGAAGTTCTTCAGTACCTGAAACAGAATGAAATGAATCAAGAAAAGGAGGAGACGCGGGCGTCCGAACCAGAAAAGCTCGTCGCCAGGTTGAACCACGGGGATGCCCTTGACCACATTTCCCCTTTCTTGAATCCGCAGCCCCATTTTCGTGATTATAACTTGCAGCTTCGTCCCCACCAAGAGTACTATCTGCAAGATCCACCCTTTGATCAATACATCAATCATCAACATCCTCGGAAGAGATGTTTTGAGAGGACAAGGAAATATCGGTTGTTTCAAGCTTTGGTGCTTACAAACAGAGTAATAAACGGCAACCATACGTAAGAACGCCATCCTGCGGAATAGAGAGAAGAAGAAAGCAGCATCTCAGTAACCGAGAGGAAACATAGAGCAGCCAGAGCGGTTGAAATACCAATTGTATGATGTTGAATGAGGGCTTAATGGAAAAGAGAGAAGGAAATGGCATGAGCATCAGAATGCAGAGTTTTTCAAGACACTAATCAAGATTATTTCCTTTCTTTGCAAGTGAAGGTGGCAATGATCATCCGAGCTTACCGTGCGTATTGGTCAGAAGGAACAGCACGGCAGAGAACCAGATAATCGGACTGCATGTCGAAAAATCAGCAACTGTGAGACATATGTATGTGGTCAGACAAATGAACTTGCACATTAACATTAGGCAGTTCCTACCTTATTCCCACGACTACTTTAAAGTCGTCCTCGAGTGATCTCTGGATGTAATCCTGGAAGTCGAATGTCGTCTCGCTTCCGGGTGGCAAATGTGCCTGCGATTGCGATTCAAATAAGCCTTTAATTGACCTTCTTCATAACCATGATCGTACACGGTGATGTGAATGTAACTAGTTCGCACGACAACAAGCGTGTGCTTACCTTGATAAATCCATGCCTTAGTGTCAAATAATCAACCTTTGTGACTGATCCAAAGAACTGTCTGAAAAAGCACACCTGACAGAAGGGGAAGAAAACTTAGTTCAACTCTTGGGAGGATATTTATATTTCCTTCCAACAGGAAAAGTAACTTTATTTATATTTCTCAGACACAAACAAGCTACAATTGTGATAAAAAGTTCGAAGTTTGTCACTAGCATGTAAATTAACACAAAAGGGCTGTGAATCTTCACATTTGCATCAAGTGCGAGCCGAGCTCGATTTTAGACTCACAAGACAATTAGTCAATAATGTGTCGATCCTGAGTTGCTCATGAGCAATTTCTCTTGATCCGGTTTGAGAAATAAACATGATCCGCTGACAGATATTCGAAACCAACTTGGACTCTAGTACACAAGAGTTGTATGTTATCTGGGAAAATGTACTTACTATCCAGACAGTTATTCTCCACCGGCTCCAGATGTTCAAATGCCTTCGACCGAATGATGTATCTCTTGCATATCTAAACCTCTCTGGATCTGCAACAGAGATTTGGCTCCGGCTTTAGCCATAATTGGACAAGGAGAAGATAACAATCCAACATCATCCATGTTCGACTAAAACTGAAAGCACCCGCCCATGACAAACAGATCATGTATAAATACCGCAACTTCAGTGGAAAGAGAAACATTAGATACAACTTCAAAACATACAAATTTAAACAATTCACCTATGTGCACACCTAATTTTTCGACGCGAATATTTAAGGGGATTCTCCAGATGGTAATGGTTGATGGGTATTGTTAGTGTAGAATTCATGGATGCCGACAGCACACGCAGATTCACTAATCAGGCAAAGTGTAACCAAATACCCGTAATTCTCGAGGCGTGTTTTCCTCGTCGAATACTAATCGAGGAAGCTAATCAAATCAAGTCGCAGTCTTTTGCGTTTGGAGTTTAGAGATTACCATTAAAGTACTTGTATTCTTGTGTCCTTGTCTCTTTTTCCCATGCTTTCCATCGTCTCATCTGCAGCAACAACCAAACCAAGCCACTCAGAAGGAGAGACAGAGAGAGAGATGGAGAGCTTCTTCAGTTTGTAGCTTTCTGTTGTACCTTAATGCTGCCCAGAGCCAAGGTTGTGAGGCAGTACAGAACATGGAAGATGGCCAAGACAAAGATGAATATGTGGAGCTGATGAATTCCGTACGCCGTGACAAAGGCATACTTCCCCTGCACACAAATGTTCAGTAAAAGTGAATAATACATTGATCCACAATCCAGAGAGACGTAGAAATGAAGGGGATGCACACTTCCTTACGAGGGCACAGTGCAGTTTCTTGAACAAAAAGGGCATGTTTATATGACCGAAACTTGCAAAGACGATGAAGTGATTTGACAGAAGTATTTGAAAAGCTTAGTGTTTACCTTTCCGGTGCATTTATCGTACCCTTTCGTGGCCAGACTCCGGCGGATGACTCCATCGAACTCTGAGAACTCGAGGAGTCTGCGGCCATACTTTTCGGTGCTCGACTCCTCCTTCATCCCCCCGGAACAAGGAAGCCACGAGCTGGCCATCTTCCTGGGGACGCATATGTTCGATATCGGAGATTGAAGCACCGTCAGAAGCAATGATATGAACCCCAGCAGCATAAGCTCTGCCCAAGCGAAAAGAACAGAAAAAAAAAAAAACAGAGAACCGGTCAACAAAGCGTCGCTACGCGAAGAAATCGTTAACGAAGATTGGCGAGAGCAAGTCGAATGTTAAAAATCACCTGATTTAACCTTCGCTAATGCTTCAACAAGAGATCCCTTCCTCTTTTTCTTCAAGAACTGGAAATGGCAAGAGCAGAGCAATCAGTGACATTCATCAAAGTTAGTCATCAATCCAGATAGTGATGATCAAGCTCTTCAAGAACTTATTCTTCTTAGCTTTCCCACCACGCGAAAGCAAATAATACAGAGAACGCCTATCAAGATCACCCCACCCACCTTCTCAAAGAGCTCAATGGCATGTTCTAACAAGATGGAGAGCGCGAGAATCACGAAACAAACGATGGCGACCGCCCACGTCGCGGTGTACTCCAGATCACGCTCCTTCAGGTAATCCTCCGCCATCGGACGCGCCGCGAAGACCCCTGGACGGCGAGAGGAAGAGGGCGCCCCCGTCCAACGAAAGGGAAACGAGAGGGAGGAGGCGATGGAATGGGAGGTGGAGAAGGGAGATGGGTGTGGAAGATGCGAAGCAGCTGCGCTACTGATTCGAACGTGATTACATATTTATTAGCGTGTTTGAAAATTCAAAGACTTTGACTTTTCAACGTTAATATTTTCCCGAAAGGAGGGGGAGGGGAGAATGCTTGACTTTCCACACCCATAGGGGCCATTTGACTTCAAATAAGGTGTGAGTTTATTGTATAGCGAAAGATCATATTAAAAAAATATATTATTTAATTAAAAAAAGGTGTGAAATGGAGAATTTGGCATCCTTTTAAAAAAAAATATATATATATATATATATATATATATATATATATATATATATAAGTATGGGTATGAAATTGGGATGCCTACGCGTTCAATAATTGATACAACTTCTAGAAGTATTAGAATGTCTCATAACGTGTTTCGTTAATGTCACGAGAAGCACTTGAATGATTCCTCCCTTTCTACGCATTAGAGCGACGCCGTCAAAAATCAATGATGAATTCGTTGTTAAATAGCGACTGAAAATGACTGCCCCCACCCACTTCACTCGAAATAATGTCGTTCCCAAGTTTATCCAAAGCACTCGTATTTTTAGAAAAAAAAAATGTGTCGCGGTGTCCATATTATTTATTTAAAAAAAGTGCAAATTTGGTCCTTGAATTTGTATTGTCTTTTCAATATGGCCCTACAACCTGTAAAATTTGTAAGGAAAATTCCGAATAAAGTTTCGAAGTGCTCTTATTATCTCAAATAAAGATTTGAACTGCCGTCATTATTTCAAAAAAGGGTTTGACCAAAGGTATTTAATTTTTTTTATTTTTTATTTTTCGTTTTTCCTTTTCTTTCTTTCTTTCTTTCTTTTTGTTTCCTTCTTCCTCCTCACCGGTGGTTGTGGGCTAGGCGGCCTCCCCTTGCCAGGCACCGACGAAAACGAGGGGAGGGGGGGAGGGGAAAGAAAAGAAAAGAAAAAAGAGAAGAAAAGGAAAACAAAATGGAGAATATACAAGATTAACATAGCCTCGATCAGTCCCTTCTTTGAAAACTTCAGGTACTTAAATTGTACACATATACAAATTCGAGGACTAGAGTGCAAAAAGAAAGAGAACTGTGCAGAATCTGTGCTTTTGCCTTCCATTTAAATATTCCTAGAGCCAATCGCAAGACCTGGATTTAGGAGGACCATTTCCTTATCTTCATCTTTATCTTTTTCATGTATTTATTATTTATTCCCTTAGCAGCCATGGAAGACCGTCATCATGTCTGCCGTTCGTATCGTCATTTGTCTTTTACCTGTCTCTTTCCCCTCTCCTTCCCTCTTGGCAACTATAACTCAATTCAAAACTTCGTTTTTCCACGCAACTTGGACCCTACGTTCGTGGATTCTTTCGGAAAAGTGATTATCGAATATTTTCTTTTCCTTTTTTCAGTAACGTGTCGCGTTCGTATGAACAATTCCCATGTGACGTATGTCATAAACAAGTTGGATAAAAGGCCAAGTCAATGATGGTCTTCTTCCTCCTTTTTTTGTGTCTTATGGAGAATTTAGGCTTCGAGAAGATGAATTCAAACTTTAAAGAGTTGGAAAAAAGACGGGGTTGAAACGATCCTCAAATCACGGGCAAGGCTTGTGCTTCATTGACCTCCCATAGATGTCGCCTTAAAATGGATAGATGGTAAATTTACGCGGAGGAAACATCGTTTTCATTGCTTTATTCTTTTAGATTAAATGGACAAAAAAAAAAATTTCACTATCCATGAAAATATTTTGATATAAATCATTATCGATAATGAAAAACATTTTTTATTGACTAACTATTCTAAGCATGGTAAGTGATAGTTTTTGGGAAAACATTTTTAAAACCAAATCATTTTTCTTCTTTTTTGCAAACACGAACGGGGCGTATAAATCGAAACTACAAATTGAAGAGCGATGTCCTGCGGCTTACATGCATAATTAGTAAATTACTCCGGAACAAGCGATCGGTTAAAAATAGACAGAACAAGAAAATAAATCGGACACCACGATTTACGTTCGGTCGTAGAGACCTACGTCCACGGGGAGAGCAGCAACGAGATTTCCACTATAATCAAGCGATACACGGAGATTACAAATCACTCGAGTCACTCAAAACACTCTCAGTGTTTCCCAAGCCCCAATTACATCAAATAACCCACAAGTATTTAGCCCCACAATTCCTCGCGAAATAATCTCTCAATCTACACAAAAAGAATTGTACATAAATTCTTTACCACAAGAATTTCTCGCTAGAACACAAAAGTTATTGAGTAATTCTACGGAGAAATCCACGTCAAGCACTCGCATAACAACGGCACTTCAGACTTCTCCCTGGACTTGATATTCACGAAGTCGCCCACTAATCGATCATGGTAAGTTGATTAGTACATAATAAGTTCAAGAGAAATGTTTGTTTTTATGAATCAAAGAGAGGAGTCTGGAGACTTCATTAGCTAATATTCCTATCAACAATCTTTCGTTAATCATTTCATTTTTCATGAAAACATTTGATCAAGCAGTTTTAATTGTTTAACCTAGTCGCTACCGATAGGTTATCATGTGGGGGATAATCGATTAAATTAAAAATCGAATTCAAGATAAATAACTTTAGGTGCGTCATATATCTTCTCTCTTTTGGTTTCGCTTTTTAATTAAAGATAAGCTATAATCTACGCATGAAATATTGTAATGCAATTAGATGAATAATGCAAACCAACATAAGAATGCCTAAAATTAAATTGAATCTAGACATACATTTAGTTAAATAATTCTAGCATACAACTGTAGATGAATTAATTAACGTAACCATGCAATTCTAAGTGATATGAAAAATAATTTGGCGCGTGCATGATGACATGACATGAATGACATTTTTTATGATTTTCGGGGGGGGGGATTTAAATGAGGACTCCCCAAAAAAAAATACCTCAAGAAAGGAATCATTTGACGCTCATTATGCATGAAATTGACCCTAACTTATCCTAGTTAGAAAAGTGGTTATCGAATATTATTTTATTTTTTTCAATAACGGGATTTTCACCTACGTATTAACAACTCCCATGTGACATATATATAACAAGTTGGATAAAGCCCAAGTCATGGTTTTCTTATTTTATTTTTTTCCTTATGAAAATTTTAGGCTTCGAGAAAATGAATTCAACTTTAAATAGTTTGTCAAAAGACGTGGTCCACGATCTTCAAAATCACGGTCAGACTTTTGCTTTCAATTGCCTTCTAGGATGTCACCTTTAAAATGGATAGATGACAAATTTATGTGAAGAACATATCGTTTTTATTGCTCCGTTTTCTTTCGTGAGAAGTCTTTATGTAGATTTTTTTAAGTAGATCTCTTGTGTTGCTTATAATTAAATGAACAAAAAAAAAATTTGCGTCCACTAAATGTTATAAAATATATTTATGTAATTATTCTCTTTTCACACATCCTCTCTATTAATTATTGTAGACATTTTCTACCTTTTCATTTTCTTCCATTATTGATGTAACATTTTTTACTGTTTTCCCTTCTCTCCATTATTAGTGTAACAATCTTCATCTTTTCTCTCCTCCATTAGTAATCTACATAAAATCATTCTGTATCCTCTAGCCTTAATGAAAGGCTTTGTAAACTTGCTGTGATAAGTGAAATAAGAGTTAACGTTTGCTCCTCACTTCTCTCTTATCTCTTACCTTTTTCTCATTTATAATTTCAAGTTGATTTTATTTTTCTGAGTTGAATTCCATGATCACCGGTTACTGGCACAAACACGTTATCAGCAGCGAGCCCGTTTAGAATCTTTATATCAACTCAAGGTAATCATAAACCTTTTATATCTCTCCATTAGCTAATATCTTTATAATTTCATTTTTTCAAGTATGTCAAACATTACCAGAGAGATTTGCAAAGGCGTTAGAATTAACCGAAGTAATTATCTAACATGAGTTTTTGATGTCAAGATACACTTAACAATCATTAGACCTCAGTCTATTCTAGTCTCCTAATGATGTAATTATACTCCGGCCCGAAGGCTAAGCTCTTATCTTCATTCCGCCACACCACTTACATGAAGATTGGCTAAGTATTTGACTGAGAAGAACCCTGACGTTCTCTCTGTCTGCTGTCTTCTATTCTTCTCTATGTTCTATT